>JAHWFP010196239.1:0-38658 GCA_023313725.1 Lithobius niger | reverse complement strand
CTGATATACTAAGCAAAATATGTCTTCCGTTTAGTTTTTTCTTTTCTTTTTATGAACGGGTGTCTTTCGATTATTTGCCTCAAGATATTTGGTCCAACTTTGCCTTCGTGAAAAAGCATTCAGAGAAGTTTTCGCTTGGATGAGGGTAAGAAATCAAGTTACAGAGAAAAAATAGACCTATTCGAAGTGCAACTTAATTATCTACCGTTTTGGACTACTGTCATCTTTGTAGGCGACTTAGATTGGCAGGAGAAGAGGTGCACGCAATTTGAATATTTTTAATTATGTCGATTTAAAATGGCGGCACAAAATGGCGTCCAAAAACTGTTTACAGTAGCTGCAGTCAAACCCATGAATCAATTCGAGTGAAATTTGGTAGGACTAAGTTTTGAAATACAACTGAACGACGTATAATAGGCTACTTGATATTGTACCACCAGATAAAAATCCAATATGGCGATCAAAAATGGCATCCAAACAAATTTGTGTCTGGTAACTTCTACAAATTTAATCAAACAGAACACAAACGGGTTACGAATATGCAGAATAACATAGTCATCAAAAAACGTCTCATTCAAAATGGGACCGAAATGGTGTCCACAAAAAAAGATAAGGGCTTGTAACTTCGAAATAGTTCATCAGAGTGAAGAGAAACTCTTTGGGAATAGTATTTCATATTACATTTTCTCAAAGAATGAGGGGGGGGGGGGGCCTTGAGGTTCAATGATCCCATTTCCGTTTTTCTTTTACAAGATGGCAGATACAAGATGGTGACGTAAAATGGGGTGCAAAACCCTTTACACGCCAAATTTGGAGTGGGGGGGGAGGAGCGCGTGGGGAGGTGGCGACTGAAAACTAATTGGTCGTCAATAGCCTGAAAACCGTCTTCGGCTTTTCAAGGAATATGTTGTCTGAATAAAATTTACGCGGTAAGTTTCGCTATAGTAAGTGTAAACCTGGTGATTTAACCATAAAAACTGCAATTCAAAACAGTTTGAAAGATTAAGAAGACCACCAAATAAAGTTAATGTACTACGATGAATAAAAATAAATAAAGCAGAAGGAATAAACAATACTATGTGCCAGTTATTTTTAACCAATCACCGGATAAAATATTAACTTACTCTAGTATTATAAATCAACAACTGAAACAATTTGGGATAAATTGTAATTGAAGTTCTACGGATAACGTATTGTAATTGCAATTAACACGAAATCTATTACTAATAAATTAAAGACGAATAGAATTCTATCTACAAATAATAAGAGTTGGTCAAATACGAAAATTATTCTTATGAAATGTATTATTTGTTACAAAGTGTATATTTTGCTGTGTTAAGTTATTTCTATCTTTTTTTTGTGTGCGTTTTATGTTTGCTTCTCACACAAGTCCTGATGGACTTCGAGATTGTCTAAGCAATAAAGTCTTACTATTATTATTATTATTATTATTAAAATTGTTATTAGTAAGTATTAAATATTAAAATACTAAAATTACTAAATGATTTTATTGTTAATTAATTTTGTTAAAAAAAATCCGTTTCGTACATAATTAAGTATTTTGTATATATTCTTTATTTATTATGTATTAAGTGTATTATTTATGTGTCGTATATAATATATAGTATGTATTGCGGCCCTCACAAGTTTTTATTGATAAAACTTCGAGCCTTGAAAACGCGATGAATTTATTATTATTATTTATTTTTATTATTGGATGGCAGCAGCCATGTTAGGTCGCTCGTGATTGGCTGCTATTGGATCACTCCCAATTCGTTTCCCACGGAGAAAGGATCTGACCTACTTTTGATGGCAAACAATGTTGCCAACATCTGAAATTCTAGAATATTTGGCTCATTTTGATCATATACAGCTACAAATAAGCGGAGAACGCCAGCTAGGAGAAAAGAATTGTGTTGTTGGGTCTATTATTTTGTAAAAAAAATAACAAAAAAAACCTTTTTAATTGGCAGAATAATGACTTTCTTTATTATTTAACTTAGTAACCCAAGAAATTATATCACCAAGACGTAAAATTAAAAACACGGAACTATTGATAGGGATTAGCCTATGGCTTCTAACATCGTTCCCTAATGGCTTCGCGAATAGTTTTTGTTAACACTTTAGCGCGTTGATCTACGGAAAAATATCCAGTTTTAAAGTGTCCGCGGCCGATCTTGAGTTCGCCACAGAACGATCATAGACAACCTATTGTACGTTTTTGGTAGCAGAGTGCCTTGTTGATATCCAAGATGATTACAAAAACAGTGCCGGCCGTCGATTAAAACCGCCCCCCCCCCTCCAGGAAGACGTAGCCGCTCAAAAAATACTGCAGGACTCAAGATACGGCGCGCACACAATAGTACATGCATGAACTGCTGAAATGAAACGTCTTGCAAGATTGCTTGGTTGAATGGGGGTCTTTGAAGCACTACCTGTGAAGACGGCCAATTCCATTATGAAGAAGGATTAATTCGAGTCCATATGCGCATGCCTGGAAATGCAACTCTGATGTTAATACGTTGGTGGACAAACACGAACGGTGGACAAACACGAACGGCACATATTGATAGTAGTATTTAGTTTATTTTACGCGGAGTTGTAAAAAATAAACATGTTATATTGACGTGAAAGTGTTTTATCGATGAAGGGGGCTATTGTGGATTTCCACAAGTTTGAGCGTTTGTAGTATTAGTGGTTTCTTACTTTTTTCCAATTACCGTAAGAATTGTAGCCTGACTTATGAGACTGTAGAAGGCACATTAAAATGAGCAAGAATTATAGGATTGGGGAGGAGAATTCGTAACTCTAAACACTCCCCATTGAAACGTGTGAAAATCAAAGAGTGAACTCTGAAGGAAATTACCTGGGCAGCAAAATATCTGCCAGACTTTTTCCCTTTGATTTCGTCACCACGTGACATGAAGTGACGGCCACGTCATTACCATTTTGCAGTTTGCAGTAAAAATTCAGAATTACTGCATACTACGCATTTATTCGCTGTATTTATGCCAATTGTTTGAATCATAACTATGAATTTTTTCGAGGCAGAAAAGGGTATTTGGGGGGGGGGGGCAAATAACGGGGGAAAATATGAAGAAAAAAAATGCGCTATGGAAACCCCGCATTGGTTCATTGTACGAGACGCTGCCATGATTTGACCATTTTGAGAAATCGGATTCTGTTTTCTGCAAACAACTTTAATATCTCACTTTAAACATCTTGGGGGTTTAGGGGATCTAACCTATCACCACCCTGCCCCTCATTCCCCCCCCCCCCAGCCAAACGTTTGAGTCTTAAAATGTGCCTTAGTCGGAAATATCAGGAGGCAGAAACTACCAAAAACATTGGTAAAAAGAGAACACGCCAAAAACGTCTTCAAAATTTGGGAAAAAAGGGATCCAGTCGGAAATTTTCGATCTCGTCCCCCTCCCTCCGACCCCGCAAAATTTCCTCTTCGATATGCCCCCTCGTATCTCACCATATCAGCTTCAAAGAAACATGCCTATAGGTTGTCGCGTAAAGGAAAAGAGTACGATTTTTGAATTGATATGCTCCGTAGTTGTGGTTGGAGGAAAGGCAATGAAAGATTTGGAAGCTTGTTTTGCCTCCAGAAATATAGGAAAACACCAAAGAAATAATGACCAGATCACGTTCCACTCGTCTTTTGATTCGTTTATCAAGAAGCGAAGCCGGAGGCAAAAGAGGAAAACATGAGAAGAAAAGTCAAGAGATTGAAAGGCAGAATTTGGCATGAGCGGATGTAGGAATCGGGTATTTGAGTGGAAAAACAAATAAATCGATAGGAAGCAGACAAAAAGAAGTCCAAAGTCTCCATGGATGGGCTGCAAACCTGTTAAAAGTGATAGAGCAACCTATGGAAACGTTGGCATCCTCACAAGTCGGGGGTTCCAAATTGGGACCTCATTATCAAACCAGAGTTTTCGGGTGTTCTGCCAAATTTTAAAGGCCTGTTAAAAAAAATTAATAAAACGAGTTTGTTTAGACATTTTTCATACTTTGTTGCTACAATGATTATAATTATTTGCTAAGATGATAGCTAGCCTTGATAAGTTAAAAGAAATGAC
This sequence comes from Lithobius niger, assembly GCA_023313725.1. Taxonomy (NCBI): domain Eukaryota; kingdom Metazoa; phylum Arthropoda; class Chilopoda; order Lithobiomorpha; family Lithobiidae; genus Lithobius; species Lithobius niger. The sequence continues at coordinate 34,570 of JAHWFP010196239.1, read as the reverse complement.
CGATGAATTGTGATTTTTATAGTCAAAACTAAACTAATAAATAAATACCCGGGCATAACGAGTTCATAAAATTCTTTAGTAACCTTAAAGGAAAACTATAAGAAAACCCAACTAAAACTTTGCTGGTTTTTTTTTTACGAATAAAAATCCTGGGTTAAAAAGTCATCCTATATTTAAAGCTTAACATAGTAATTAAAAAAGAATAAAAGGCCAAAAACCACCATTCCTTTTCTCGAAAGAAGCAGACAACGATGGCCGAAAAGCAACATCCAACCTTCTCCTTGGAAAACTAAAGTCACAAGGCAAGGCAAGTTAGTAGGTATACTTCGTAACCCACTTAAGTCTAATGGACGGATCATACCAATGAAACCATGTGACCCGATTTGCATATACCTTGCCTTGTGACTTGGGTTCTCCAATGAGCAGGTTGGGTGTTGTTCATCGGCCACCGTTTTCTGCTTCTTTTGAGAGGAGAAATGGTGTTTTTTGGCTTTTGATTCGTTTTTAATTACTGTGTTAAGCCTTAAATATAGGCTGACTTAGTGGCCTTTCCCATGATTTTATTTTATTTGAAACCTGAATACGAAAATTGTTCATTTTCGAAAAGTCGCTCGTCGTTTTTAATGTAGTACCGCTTGGTGTTTCTTTTAATAATGTGACGTGAGTGGCAACCCGGACCACTGCACTGTGACTGAGGTTGGCGCTAATGACCTAGCTATCGACGCGCCATTAGACTTCAATCCCCACCCAACCTCTTATCGCTCACACTCCGTTGAGCCCTGCGGGCCCTTTATGTCGCTCCTGCAGCTCCAACTCCAGAAATTTATTTTAAAAAACATGCCGTCACTTCAATGCTGCACCATTAGGCAAATAACACGTCTCATATTCTGCAGAATTTGAATTGCTTTTATAAAATCCACAGGAAACCTGGACCATTTCTCCGTGTTTAATCATTGATGTCACCAACTAAACACAAAAGTCAACGTAGCGCTAAATTATTCAAGACCGCTTCTAATTTCCCTCGACATCACAAAAGAGAACGCCGGATTATCGCCGAGACAATAATTAACCTGATTAATGCATCGACTGAAGAAGACACGAGGCTTTCCACGCGAAATAGCAGAGAAACTCTTGTCTTTGTAAACTAATAAACAATTTCACGGTAATTACAGTAGGTAAAAACAGAGTGGAAACCTCAACAGCCTCGGATCGGGTTAGTGCGACATGTACACTCACTCCCTCTGCGGCGAGAAATTAGAGCGATGCATTCTCTCACTTCAAGTGACGACATGTTAATTTTGGAGGCAAAAGAACAGACGACATTTGAGTTAAAACTGACTTTTACGATGTTTGCAAAGATTGTTTGACAGTGGAAAGGTGTGTTAGAGGTGGGCCGTTATAAAAACGAACGGATGGAGTCCAACTTTAGACCACATTAGAGAGGAAAGAGAGAGAGCTAATGAGATTAGTATTACACTTTTCCCTCACCACCTCTCTACCTGCCCACCCTGTGATCAGAGTTGGTTTCTTCCGTTCGTTCTTATAACGGCCCAGCTCTACTCGGAGTTCAGAAGCAACTTCGCGAAGGGCGAAGTTTATTCCAGCTATTTCCTTGACAGTGAGTTATATATAGTTGATGATATTGGCGAATGGATAACCCACATAATTCGGGAAGAGCAACTTCAAATTAATTCCAAAACAATGTCATAGGTTTTAACCCTCTGCAGACAGTACGAGCATAGGTGACGAAAACTGAGCTTTATGAGAGTTATATTTCCACATAACCCTCTTAAAGCTCGGCTTTCGTCCCCTATGCTCGTATTATCTGTGGAGGTTTAAAACCCGAATACAGCGACCAAAGCACTGCCGGGTGGGCAGCGCCCAAAGTCTTTAACCAAAGAGGACACGCGATCGAGTCACGCCTCTGACCTCAGGAACAAACAATAAAGCATTCGAAATGGTATGGGGCAAGGTGGACGACTGTCTTCACTGCAAGAGGTCCCTGAATCGAACCTGACCTCAGCAACCCTGGCTTTTTCGGGAAGAGTAGGACCCTGTGACGCCTCGTGTTCATGTCGATTGCGGCTTGTGAACGATTCTAGGAATTACCTAGCAAAATTGTCCTTCTCGTCTTATGACGCTGTGGTTTCGACTGGGAACACGACAAATCTTTAAAACAATAACATCTTACATCATAATGGTCTGCTAGGGCTCGAGTGAGAATAAAGATAAAATGTATTGGTGGAAACAATGCTGAAAAATACGAGTATTGGTGTGAAAAAAGGCATAAGGCATAAACGAGGTAAAAACAATCAAACTACGTAGGCATGTCTATGGTTAGAACTTTAAAAAAAAATTGGTTGGTTTACGAGCGGAGTCGCTTTGAATTTGTTTTCACTCTCTGGAAAATAAAAATTTTTATTAAAGAATAGTGAAACTGGTGTCATACGCGTGTGAAAACGAAGAAAGAGTGATACAAATATGAAAAGTAGGTACGTGAAAAATGTGGAAAAAAATCAACAGCAGATGTGTGAAAAATGTAAAAAATATGAAACGCAGGTATGTGAAAAATGTGAAAAAATAAAGTGGGAATGTGAAAAAATGTGAAAAAGTTGATACTGCTGGCAGCACCCCTGCTATATTCCTTGAAATATGTTGTCATTTATGTTTGATAAAATAGTATAAGCACTATGACTTACCGATAAAAAATTAAAAGCTAATACAATGTACACAATATAAACAATTTGCGACGTTTTGAAGCAATGCCCTCTTCGTTATCAAGCCATAAAATATACGGCTAATAAGCCAAAATCAAGGAAATACTTTAAATCCACAAAAAAAAAAAACGTAAAAACTCAAAGCACCAGAGTAAAAATAATACATAAAATGGACCTCGTGCAGCTTGTCTTTCACCAGGGCAAACAATATAAGCTGAAGAAAATGCCCACCCTCACTTCTCACGTGCATTAGCAAGCAAGAGATCAGGTTCCCTACTGGTAGTTTCTAAGCTCCCTTAGGTCCATTTTATTTATCATTTTTATTCTTGTGCTTTGAGTTTTTACGTTTTTATGGATTTTAAAGTATTTACTTGACTTTGGCTTCTTAGCCGTATCTTATATTGCTTGATGACGAAGCGGCAATTCCTTGAAACGTCGCAAATTGCGTATTTTATGTGCACTCTGTTGCCTTTCTATTTTTTATCGATGTCATTTATGTTGGAGGTTTATTTATATATGACATGAGAACAGTAAACTTCGCTTCACTTCGCTTCAAAATTTAATTTTTAATTTCCTTCAGGAATTCCTTAACTTTCATACTTAAATGTTTGGAGAATATCAACGGAGTTGACTTCTTAAACATGCTCGTGTAATATTTTAATGTCTCTGGCATTTTCAGGAAAGTTTTTGAGCTTTTGAATAAAACAATAAAAAGACGCACAACGTTTCATTATTCGCCCAGCTTACGAAGTCACAGTATGGCATACTAACCCCCAACTCCGCCCCCCCCCCCCCCCGAAACAAATAAAGCTGCACAGCCCGTTGAAAGAAGTCAAGAGTGATCTGTATGTTTCAGCAAACCGTTCACAGATTTAAAAATGTCCACATTGAGGAATAAAAAAAGAAAAAGAATGAAAGATGGGAAAATATGCAAAAAAAAAAAAGGCAAACAATCTGTGCATCAGAATTGGATGTTGCCAACGCAAACTTTATTATCTTCTGTCCTCCTTTTTTGGTTGTTTGTTGTTTCCGTTTTTCCAAAAGCGCCTTTCCCCTTTTCTTTATTTCGATGCGTCTTTGGTTGGCTCAACATTTCGATCAATATTTCTACAAAAGCCAAACACTCTTGGCTAGATGCAATGCGGGCACTTGGCTTTAGTTTATTCGCAGGAAAAAAAATAAATAAACGAAAATAAATCTTCGGGTAATGACAAACAAAGCTGCAAACAACTCTACAAAAACTGCAAATGCAGTGTGACGGACTGCAAGGAAGATTAAATTGTAATCTTAAGGCATTATGTGGCAAGATGTTAACCCTACTTATTATAATAACGTTCACAGAATGTTTGTTGTAATATTGGTCGCCATTATATTTTTTAAATCGACGTTACGTGTATCCGAAACACGAAAAAAAAAACACGAAAAAGTTAAAGTTTTCAGAAAACCATATCTGCGATATTTTTAGCAACAATTCATTGCCTATCATAATTATATGTATATATTATTTTTTTTAACTAACGAAAACCGAGCACGGATAAAACTTTAAAAAATGAAATAAAGAGAAAACGTAAACATGTTCGTAAGTTTTCAGAAAATAAGTATGCGATATTTTTAACCACAATTTTTTTTCATTTATTTCCTTATTTAAAAAAAAAAAAACTGAAGAAAACCGAACCCAAAAGAATACCGTTTGTATTCGGTTTTTGTGTTCGTTTTTTTTGCGATATTTTGCGAATCTTTGCGATGTTTTCAGCATTAGTTCGTCCACTTTTTTTGATTAATTTGAAGAAATTTGAGTCAACATTAGATTTGCTATAAATTAAATTACTGCTTGGTATCTTAAAAGAACATTAGCTAGGAAGATGCACACGAATTCAATCTCCTAAGCACGTTCCCCCCCCCCCCCCTCCTTACTTTCTCACTGTTTTTGCAGGTGCGTTGCGTAGCACGGAGGGATGCTCTACCTGCAGACCAGCAAGCACTTAAGGGAAGCCAAAACTAGAACAAGGGGCAGCTAGCAACAAGCGCTACCGATGCCTTGTCGTAAATAAAGAAGAAATCACTAGGTAAAGGGTAAACGAAGCAAGCAGCCTGCATTAAAGACTGGCCTTGTGAGGATACACGATACTCTAATCTAAAAAAGAAAGAAAAGCCAACTGCCCCAACTGGGACTCGAACCGAGGACTCCTCGTTTACTAGCCTGGCGCTCTAACCACTACACTGCAAGATCCAGTCGAGGTAAGCCTTGTCGATTTTGGACTTCGCGCATGACTGCAAGATTGCATGATAAAACGAGCCTCGCAAAAATTGGAATTTGACGATTTAAGTCTTTAATAGGCAATTTTAAGGGCGAATTTATTGTTGTGTTTTGTAGTAAGCGGCTGCAACTATTACCTAGTCGCAACCGGTTTCAAAATGTTGCTCGCACACTTTTATCACGCATTGCAACAGCAATCTCTCTTATGTAATCTCAAGGTAGTAATCATCACAATAGCTGGTTGAAAATGTGTTAGCTTTTAGGCCTATTTGTAAGCCATTAGGTCTTAGTTTTTACCAGCCGTTTTAATTTCGTAAGTAGTAGCTAACCGGGAGAATTTAGTTCTAGCGCAGACCTATTCATCTATGCAAAACGGTGTCGAGACTATTATAAACGAAGCTAATGCGTGCCGTTAACGAAATCGTTTTGTTTTTACGGTTGCCTGCTTTCCTGTATTGTTTAAATGCGACTAACAAATATTATTAATTTCATTGAATTATGTCGGCAGAGCTTATTAGCTGCAAGGAAACTACGATGTTTTAATTTGCAGTGTTCTGAAACCCATTTTGGACGCTGCATCTAATAGTAAGAACCGTTTGTCTGTATCTGGTACCGTTCTGACGTTGAAAAGGCGACGGGTGGACGGATAAGGCCGTGGAAATATTCCTCTCAGCCGTTTCGGCTGCACAGAAGGATAAAACGTGGGTTGAGTTTATTAATGTACACACAGAAAAGTAATAATTAAAATGCGGCATGCAGTTTAATAATTGGTAATTTTCCGATTAAGTATGGTAATCCAGCAAGTAATGAGGGAAAAAAACCTAAAAGGCACATTCCCCCTGCCTTATAACAGCCACGCGCAGATCGCCTCCGCGCATGTTACCATCGCCAAGGTCAACTGAAATAGTAGCTGCGTTCCTCGTACCTATATCAGTTGGCTTTGGAAATAGTATACGAAACAGCATCAACTTAAAGATTGTGTCGTCACAAACCGGAATGATATTCGTATTTTAACAACACAATTTTAATTATTTAGGCTAGTATATTATAATTTTTCTTCGGTGATCTATTGGCATAATTAATTTTAATATTTACCGTATTAGTATTTTAGATTTTTGATCTCATAGTAATTATTAGCAAACGATTAAAATTACTACTGCGCGCACACATCATCGTGTATGATACAGTAAATATCAGTAAGACTGATATATCAGTAAGACTGCTAACATCATACTTATATTCAAGAAGGGAAAAAACTCCGACCCGCGAACTACAGACCAATTGCATTGACTGTGGTTCCGTGTAAGATCATGGAGTCAATCATTAAAACTGAGATACTCCACTATCTCAACGCAAATGAGCTACTTAATCAGGACCAGTATGGATTTCTTCCGGCCCGCTCGACGACTGTCCAGCTGTTAACAGCACTCGATTATTGGACAGAAGCGCTCGAGCTCAGCATACCAACGGATGTTGCATGCTTTGACTTTCACAAGGCATTCGAATCGGTGGTCACACGAAATTGATTTACAAACTTAAGGCACTCCATATAGAAGGAAATCTGTTCAAGTGGTTGGAAGACTTCCTAGTTGGGAGATCCCAGTGTGTTCGGGTGGGTACCTCCAGGTCCTCATTTCGTAATATCGCTAGCGGCGTACCCCAGGGCTCGGTGCTGGGTCCGCTTCTGTTCATAATCTTTCTAAATGACCTTTTTCCTGGCCCACGTACTGATCCCGTCCATCACTTCAAATTTCCTGACGACTTGAAAGCAACTACCCCAATCGTATCTTTTTCCGACGGCTATATGCTCTCGTCGAACATTGAAGCTGTCTCTCAATGGTCACAGAAATGACAGCTACCATTATCCGCAAATAAATGCATTATGTTTCACATTGGCAATGCTAATCCTTGTCTCGTATACACGTTGGCTGACTTCACACTTGAGGGAGTCTTTACTATACGCGACTTAGGAGTCTGGTTCACCTCCGACCTAAAGTCTACTAGCCACTGCCGCATGATCACAGCAATGGCCTACCGTAGGCTGGCGATCGTTAAAAGATGTTTTACGTCAACCTGCATTAGGACCAAGGTCTGGGCCTACAAGGTTTTTGTTCGGCCGTTCCTAGAGTATGCAAGCCCAGTCTGGTCGCCCCATCTTCTACAAGACATTGACCGGCTGGAGGGGGTTCAACGTCGCTTTACCCGCTGCCTTACGGGGTTTCGTAGTCATTCTTCAAATGCCAGGCTGGCGTTAGCATGTCTTGAACCTCTTGAACTTAGGAGACTCAAAGCTGACCTTGTTCTAACATATAAAATCCTTCATGGGCTACTTACAATCGATGTGCCTTTTTTTACTTTTGTAGAATACAGTGCAACGCGGGGCCATTCACTTAAACTTCATCTGCCAACCTCGCACACTGATTGTAAAAAATATTTCTTTGCATCACGTGTAATTGAAGCTTGGAACTCTCTACCAAATGGTTTGGTTACTTCATCCTCTGTTGGTGGCTTTCGACACCATTTAGATGAACAACCACTTGCAAGGTTCCTTAAAAGAAACTATCTCAACTAGGAACTGCCCCACGGAGTGATGTTTTTTTTAACATCTTTGTTTCTTTTTAATTAGCTTCATGCTTTTTTACACTTAACATTTTAGGTTTCTCTGCATGTCTTTTTAGCTATTATCTGTGTTTTTAGATTTTAATCTTGACATGTTTTTATTATTTAGCATAGGGTTGGTGTTAGTGGGCTATGCCCCTTCCAATTACCTTACCACATTTGTGGTTAAATTATTATTATTATTATTATTATCATGCGTCTATGAAAATGACTCCTCGTTCCTACGGAACTTTTCATAGACTCATGTTATTATATAGTTCCCCAGTATTAAACAGAAAATCTGGTAGATGCCACATTTTAAAACGGATTTTTAGCAAGGGAAAGACCTCCGTGATGTGGAGATTCGAGAAAAATGGCGCTGGGAGGAATGTACCTTTAATAAAATGAAAAAAAAAGAAGAAATAATTGGGTTTAAAATTCTAAACTCTCTTCTGGCTTATAATCACGCTCAAACCAACTTAATACGCTCAGCAATAGTCCATTATTGGTGGTCCAAATGTTAAAACCTAAAACATTAGCTGTATAGTTTGATTTTTTTTTTTGGCGTTCGTTCATCATCGTTGTTGCACATAATGGCGCTAGAGTTAAGCAAATAGTTTCAGAACATTAAAGCCAGTGATGTTATTGCAGAAAAAACGACTAAAGGGGTAAAAGGAAACTCCCCTTCAGTCCCCACACACATACACACACACAAAAAAATCATAAAAATCAGATAAACAAGTCAAAATTGTTAACATAAATTTAAAATGGCGCCAGGATTGTAAGTCACAAACCAGACATTCATCATTGTATAATTCTCCGACGAGGTTAGTCGGAAAAAAAATATAATTTCCTGAAGTCACGCTTTACAGGGGAAAGGAACGTTAAGTTACGGGGATTATCCCTGTTTCTTTCGTCGCGTCTGAGTGAGGGCGCGTTTATGCAATGACTCGCCCGTGCATTCTCGCGGCTAGATGCTAGAAATTATCAGAAATTCCATCATGGCGGCCGTTATAGCTCTGTCGAATCGCAACGAAAACAGTCAATAATGCGACTTCAGAAGCGACTAGGAAAATTTAGTCACGAGGAATTCTGTATCTTATTGTCGCGGATTACAAAACTTAAAGCATTTACTTAACCGATGTCGAATTTAGCTAATCCAGATAGCGTTGTTACCATGGCAACGCCACCTTTGCCATCGCGATTAAATTCTAGCTGCGAGAATGCAAATCAAGGCGAGTCGTTGAGGAAATGAGCCCTGACAAGTAACGGTGAGGATCCACAACGCACAGATCATTAGTAAGGCAGAAAGTCAGGGCTAAATTACATTTAAGCGTACGCATTTCAAGTGACTCAGCATTTAAAATTTTTAAACGCTCATCATAACTTTTAAATTTAAGACCAGGCAAGTATTAAACAAACTACGCTGCATCGATTCGACATGGTCAAAATCTTTTTTTTTTTTCAAAACTTTAAGACGGTCTGAATACGGAGTCGTGATTTAACCACATACTAGATTTCAAATTGGTAGGATAACTTTTTAATGAGCTAGAGCGTTTAAATTTTGATTAAATAATCGGCAAGAGAAAAACCAACAAATCAGCCAAAAAACAAATCGTAACAGTTAAGTAGAATAGTTAAGGTTCTGCATGCATTTAGGTGCTCAGCCAATTATAATTCCGCATGCATTTAGATTTTGGATTAAGTACAGGACAGATAGTATATACTTAGTTTAGAATAGCTTAGTTAGGATAGTTAACAATTCTGAATTCTGGATCACTAAGAGATAAGTTATCTTTTACTACAAAGGTTATTTTTTTTTTACGGTACACGAATCCAAACTGAATTATAAATGTTACAATTTATAGACACTAAATTCCTCCAGAAAAAAATTTTCAGAGGTGAAGGTAAGATGGTGTGACCTTTGGTACGTTCAGAGTCGTGTGAAATTAAAATATTCGCCCAAAACCAAAATAGGTATAAGAGAAGCCGTCAAGTTTTCAAAAAGGATCGGCCTTTGAAAGTAATGATATTATTCCACCAGGGAAAGGCCGTCAAGGTTAATCCTATTAACCAAGTTAATCGCACCGAATAATACTTTGGACGTTAAATGGAAACGTTAAATGCTACCGCGAGTAGCAATCTTCAAGTTTTCATTTAACTTTCGAACTATTAGTCTGTGCGATGAACTTGGTTAATAGGATAACCTTAGCGGCCTTTCCCTGGTTGCATGATATCACTACTTTCAAAGGCCGATCCTTTTTGAAAACTTGACGTCTTCTCTTATACCTATTTTGGTTTTGGGTGAATATCTTAATTTCACACGACTCTGAACGTACCAAAGGTCACACCATCTTACCTTCACCTCTGAAAATTTTTGGTTTTGGGTAGATAGTACTTACTTAGTTTAGAATAGCTTAATTAGGATAGTTAAAAGAATTTAGAATAGTTTAGTTATTCCTACTACGAAAAATTCTCTGGCTACAAAAATGATATTCCCATTCTTGTGGTATAAACGCTCCATCATACAAATACGTCATATAAGCATGCAACCCCAAAACAATCCAACACTAACACAAAAAAACCTAGTTGTATCGAAATTTTAAATACGAGGCTTTCAAAATGACTTTTCTTTACCTGTACTTCATGTGGCATATCAAAAAATAGCTTAAACAATTCTCGTTTCTAAGATATTAAAAAAAAAAATTATGTAACCCCGATTTTTTTCAGTCTACTGTTTTGACCAAAGTGAAGCTTAATTGGGAGGCTTTATTTATTTTGTTCTCTGAAAATTTCACCGATAAAAATTGATTAAAAATTCACGGAGGAAGCAGAACCTTCGTCGAATGATTTAGCAATCTATTTTGGGCAAGCCATCCAAGCGAAATCGATGCAAGTGTAGCCAAAAAGAAACGATAATGAGCTTCAAACTGGCGCGAGGAAAGAGAGGGAGAAATTTGGTAGGAAAAATCGTTCTAATTAATGAAAACTAAGGCGGTTAGTGGCATTTGCATTCAACCATGATAATTCCTTTCGCCCCGAAACGAGAAAGTAATAATTAGATTTAAGAACACGGACAGAGAATTTGTATTCAACGATACGTGAAAATCCAACAAACTGTTTTCGGTTCGGTCAGCCATTCTGTCGCCTTTATTGGTCCACTGTTGTTACATAATTGTTGACAGGTTATCGATACAGTTATCGAGGCCTTAGGGCTTCGGGCAGATAACCAGGAGTGCTTAACGCTCGTTAAAACCCTTTGAAACCTTTTGATACAGTTCATGCGGGAAGAGGTAATAATTTTTTTCGTAACCATCCTGGTTGATTCTTACAAGCAATGCTGTAATTACCACACTTTTCGCTTTTTGGAAAATTCGGTTGTTGTAAGCAGAGCTTTTTCGGTTTCATCTTGGAGGAAGTATCTCACTTCTTTTAAGTAACCACTTTCTTTTACTTTTACGGAACACGAACCCCAAATCCTTCACCACCAAACCTCCGCTTGCAATGATTGATTCTTCCAGCAACTAATAATACGATTGTTGCAGTTGGTATAGCAATAAAACTGATTGTCTATGTAGCACACAGAAAATGGCTCAAAACTAAAAACAAAAAAAAAAAAAGGAAAACAACCCTAATCGGTGTAAGGGCACGTTTACGCAACGATTCGCCTTTGCATTCTCGCAGCTAGAGGCTAGAAATTATCTGAAATTATCTGAAATTCCAACATGGCGGCGGTTTTAGCTCCGTCAGCTCGCAACGAAACGAGTCAATACTTGAGTTTAGAAGCGATTGGGAAAATTGTTTCGTCACGAGGAATTCTTTATCTTATTGTCGCTAATTAGAAGACTACAATCATTTGCTCAAACCATGTCGGATTTAGCTAATCCACGATGCGTTGTTACCACGGCAACGACACCTTTGCCATCGCCAAGACTACCTATATTTAAAAGACTTAACGCTCGGTTTCACGTAGCATGCTAAACGCGTCGTCCAAGCGTTGCGATGTACTGAAAGCACGAAGAACGAAAAACCCCAATCGTATAGCATTGATTAGTGTTAGCGGGATGCACAAAAACGTGATATCTTCTCATTATTAGATTTACCGGTGTTGCAGCGCTAAACGAACATTATTTTACGGTAATGGTGACTATTATTGAAGTCTTCGGACGATTTACTGCTACGTCAAAGGATCGTTTAACACATTTTTAATGAGAATTGAAAACTCGGTAGCGTATCATACAGTACAATACACACGTACCTTGGTTGTTCTACTGCTTGAAATTCATGAAATTAAACCTCCAGAGGCTTTGTTTTGTCGTCGAGTGAAGAAAGGGGTACGTAGCATGAAGCCATTGTTGTTAAATTTTAATAATTTGGTGTCAATGCAGTGTTTTAAGTTTAAAATCCGCCTATCGCGTGTCACACGTACCTTTCATAGTTCAGGCCGCATGCTAGAGCAGTTCATTTTGGGGTGTAAGTAGCACGACTGATGGCAGAATCGGTGGCTAACTGGACGACGCGTCGAATTTCTAACGTTAAGCCTTTATATCCCGGTAGTCTTGCCATCGCGAATAAATTTCAGCTGCGAGAATGCAAAGGCGAGTTGTTGCATTAAAGCGACCATGGATGTGAATGAGTTATCCCCATCGTATGCGGCAATGCCGAGGAGAAGACAGGAATTACCAACACCTTGGATGAAAAGAATACGTCACTTAGGGAGAAGACATGAATACCGAACCTTGGAATACAAATAGGCTCCGCACCCAACGCGAACACCTTTCAATTGTAAGATTTGGTCGATTCGTCGGACAGCGAGAATAACAATTACAAACAAAAACGTCAAGTGTGCCGTAAAAAAAAAAGTGGGTAATATGATCGAAGTTTCACTTTACTTGTTAAAATGTACACGGATAAAAACTGATGATTTTTCATTGAAATATGCAAATGTACAATTAAGAAAATTGCATCTATTTAAGTGCTGTTGTGTTTTAACAATAATTTAATCGGTATTAGTGAGAAAATTGCATCCGTTTAATTAAGTGCTGTTGTGCTTTACGTTTTTAAATATAAGATTCGTAAAGCACAACAGCACTTAAAAGGCAGCACCACCAGTTGTCCAGTGTCACTTCACCTAATCCAATTCTCTAGTTCCTTATTTAGTAAGGTAGTTCAGCTATGTAAGCCTAAGCCTGAGTGTTAATGCCGGCTGCAATTTTGAATTAATTTTAACACTTTAGTTTTTACTGGCATTGCTTATTATTTTTAATTCACCACTACTACTATTCACTTATCTAGAAGCTGGTAAGTCGGCACTAAGCTACTTCATGACAGCACCGAAATCAACATGTTTGGACATTACCACCCGTTTACATACACACAAGAGCAATTCTTCGCATTATTAAAAAATAAAATACTCCGGCGATGAGGCAGCTCAAAAATAGTTCCAAGTGCGGCGATGGAGTAGTTCGAAATCGAGCATTGAATGCTTAAAAAGGGTCTTTGACACTGTAGTTTTGTAACGCTAAATAAATACAGCTGCAAACCTATTTACGTTGCTTTGCGGACTTATGTGTCGGACTGCCTGAGCGGGAAACCGAACCCACGACCTATGAAGCCAAAGGACGAGGTCATAACAAAGGCCGTGTCAGTATGGCTCAGCGGTAAGACTTCGGCCTTTGGTTTCAAAGGTCGTGGGTTTGATTCCCCGCTCAGGCAGTCTGACTTTGTCCGAAAGGCAACGTAAATAGTTTGCATCTGTATTTATTTAACTCTTGTTGAGCCTTTGGCTTTTCCGTCCTTTGTAAGGCTGTTAGAAATGACAGTGTTAAAACCCATCGTCAAATACATTTATAGCAGATTTATTTCAAACTTGGTGGCGGAGGCATTATTTGTAATCATATCAAAAACCAAAACTGGTAAAAGGAGCCGCCAAGTTCCGAATGGTTCCGACCTTCAAAGGAGTGATATCAACACACCAAAACATTCGCCAAGTTAATCGCACCGCTTAATAGTTCTAATGTCAAATGAAGACTAGAACATTGCTATTTTCGGTAGCAATGTTCAAGTTTTCATTTAACGTCCAAATAATTATTCGGTACGATTAAGTTGGCGAATGTTTTGGTGTGTTGATATCACTCCTTTGAAAGACGGAACCATTCGGAACTTGGCGGCTCCTTTTTACCAGTTTTGGTTTTTGATATGATATCAGTCCTTTTTTTTAAATTGTGTATTAAACTCAACTCTACTACTGTGCAGATGTGTAATAAAGTGGCACGTCAACAAGAAATTGGTTTTCAATAATTTGCTAATACATTTTGCCTATAGGCCGAACCACTCTCAACTTGGTGGCCTCTTCACCAGTTTTTGGCTTAGTTTATTTTGTTTTGTTTTCAGAGTTGGTTTATTTTTCGTGAAGTGGACGTGAATACAATTTCTTTGGCAACGCTGTTGAGATTTATCGTGCTACACTAGTGTGGTTTCGGCACGCACGTCACTATACACGTTGTCATTGTCCGAACTTTGGCTGTCCAATGAGAGACGATGCCGACAATATTAACAATGGTTATAACAATATTTTCGTACTTACGCGCCATCCCACGCCATCCTCGTTACACCCCTAGGCTCCAAACCATAAAAGGTACGCAGTTCGTATCGTACTGTAGCCATTCGTCCAATTTATAGCTGGAAGCCTTCCCGTTATCTCGGAATCGATGAATAATCACCCTATGGAAATTAACATGGGGATGAGCGGACTAGAATTAGTTAGCTAGTTAGCTAGTAGCTACCTAGTTATCATATCAAAAACCAAAACTGGTAAAAGGGGCCGCCAACTTCCGAATGGTTCGGCCCTTCAAAGGAGTGATATCAACACAGCAAAACATTCGCCAAATTAATCGCACCACTTAATAGTTCGAAGGTTAAATAAAAACTAGAACATTGCTACTTTCGGTAGCAATATTCAAGTTTTCATTTAACGTCCGAAGTATTATTCGGTGCGGTTAAGTTGGCGAATAGTTTTGGTGTGTTGATATCACTCCTTTGAAGGGCCGAACCATTCGGAACTTGGCGACCCCTTTTACCAGTTTTGGTTTTGATATGATATCACTCCTTTTTTTAAATTGTGTATTGGCTCAACTCCACTACTGTGCACATGTGTACTATAAAGTGCCACGTCAACAAGAAATTGGTTTTCAACAATTTGTTACTACCTTTTGCCTATAGGCCGAACCATTCTCAACTTAGTCACCTCTTTATGGGTTTTTGGTTTGGTTTTCATTTTGTTGTAATTTGTATTACAATATTTAGTTAGTTTTGGTGTGCTGATATCACTCCTTTGAAGGGCCGAACCACTCTCAACTTAGTGGCCTCTTCACCAGTTTTTGGCTTTGTTTATTTTGCTTTGTTTTTACAGTTGGTTTATTTTTCGTGAATTGGATTCTTTGCAACGTTGATTAGATTTATCGTGATACACTAGTGTGTGTCTAGGCACGTACGTCAGTATCCACGTTCTCATTGTCCGAACTTTGGCCATCCAATGAGAGACGATGCCGACAATACTAACAATGGTTATAACAATATTTTCGTACTTACACGCCCTCCAGCGCCCCCTCCCCGTTACGCCCCCAGGCTCCAAACCATAAAAGGTATGCAGTTCGTATTGTACTGCACGCATTCGTCCAATTTCATAGCTGGAAGCCTCCCCGTTATCTCAGTATCGATGAATAATCACCCTATGGGATTTAACATGGGGATGAGCGAATTAGCTAGCTAATTAACATATTTTCAACGTTATTGAAGGTGAGATTTTGCATTGAAAGCAGCATAGCTGGCATTCAAACACGAGTTAATTTTTGTCAGGTGGGTCATTGCTCTCGATTTCAACACAATTTAAGCTTTTTGTACCGCATTATTATTTTTCCCCAAGTACCTGAAATGTGCCCAACTATGCTTCAAGATCTAGACACACGCTAGTGTGTCGCGGCAAGTTAGGCAACAATCACACAACAAACATCACATCAATTCTATTGTCGAGGTTGTAAACCATTGTAGCGCGACGCCATAGCGTCAGTGTCTTATATCTTGAAGCATAGTTGGGCACATTTCAGGTCGCGCTATAATGGTTTACAACCTCGACAATTGAATGGATGTGATGTTTGTTGTGATGATTGTTGCCTAACTTGGCACGACACACTAGCGTGTGTCTAGATTTTGCCCCAAATCGGGGGCCTTATTGTTAACAATCTTTAAAGCATTGTTTAACCACTGTTACTATCAGCCCACGATGTTGTACAAGTGTCCATTATTGTTGGAATATTGCATATTTCCAGTGTTCAAAGAGGGCTGACATGTTTGAATCGGTAAATAAATCTCTGGCAGTGATTCATCATCCTTTCAAGACCAGTTCACTAAACAAATGCTCCTCTCGCTGATGCTCCATGGTAATACAACGCTCCCTTTTTCTATTGTTATGCATTTTTAACGGCTGGTCTCGGTGTCACCTTGAATTGACAGATGTAAAACAGACAAGGAGACACGTGACACCATGTGGACCAATGAAATACGTTGCGAGGCCTAATGAGGCTTCGTGAAGTGGCCATAAAGAAGACTTTATCACTTTGTAACGACACTATCATTAACAAAACATTTTAAGCAAACAGTTTGATGGGTGAGTCTGTAATTGTTTCATGTAAAGCAAACTCTTGCTACACGCTTGAAAAAGTATTTTTCTTAAAAAAAATGCCTACCAGGCAACGTTTTTACTTATAAATTAGGGGAAATATCCAAATTTGATATAAAAAAGACAAGCCAGTCGGGTGCAAACATAAAATCATTAAAAAGAATGCAACGTTTCGAGCGAGTGCCCTGCGAGTGCCTCCGTGACCCAATATTCCCTGCGAGTTCTTCATTACTCAAGACTACCTCCCTGCGAGAGCCTCCTTGACCCAAGACTACTTCTTGCGGGTGATTCCTTCACCCAAGACTACATTCCTGCGAGAGCCTCCTTGACCCAAGACTACTTCCTGCGAGTGATTCCTTCACCCAAGACTACATTCCTGCGAGAGCCTCCTTAACCAAGACTACTTCCTGCGAGTGATTCCTTCACCCAAGACTGCCTCCCTGCGAGAGCCTCCTTGACCCAAGACTACTACCCTGCGAGTGCTTTCTTGACCAAGACTACGTCCCTGTGAGTGCCTTCTTGACTCAAGACAACTTCCCTGCGAGTGATTCCTTGACCCCAGACTACCTCCTGGAATTCAACAATGTTTTCAACAATTTACGTGAATAATCCATGCAGGAGAAATCTACAATACCAAGTTTACGAAAAATAGGAACTTATTCCTTTAATTACTTAATTACAAGTGGATGTGAACTCTGGGGTGTTGAGGAAGGATACAGAGGGTTTACGGTTTAGTCTTGAACGATTCCGGTTTTCTGTAAATACAATGTTAGTATTATCAAGGTCGAAGAGCGCCCTGTAGTCTTTGTTGTAACCAGGGAATTTGAATTTATCATTATATTTCAAATTAGACTTGTTGTTTGAAATTCAGTGACATAAGCACCATTTTTAGAAGTAAAAGAAAATGTTTGTGAGCAGTGGTGTTCACTGTTCAAAAAAATTTCTTTTAATTCTGACGAGGCGAAATTACTCACATGTCCAGTGAACATCAGATGCAATTCAATTTTGAGCACTTATTTTCATCACTTATTTTGATTACTACAGAAAAGGACAAAAGCCGCCCCTGTATGTACCGACACTTAAAATAAAAGGTCAAAATACAGTAATAAAGGGCAGTGGGAGACCCACCAGCAGTGACAATGAGGAATATGTTGGTAAATGACGCCGTACCACAACAGCAACACATACTTAAATGCAGTTGATAGGGAAATTGTCAAATAATTCTGTCAAGTTTTTCATAACCAGAATATTTTTTTGGTGTTCATTACCTGTTCGTTATTTACGGATATTGTGTATGCCTCAAGTTGTAGTTGGATTTTCTCACTCGGTTCTTTGTACAGGACTGGAGTGTCGCTATAACTACGATTGTATGTTTTTAGCTCGACGATGCTTGACTCCAGAGCATACTTGTTATCATCTCTGGGGATGGTTCCACCACGATCAGGAAGATTTTAGGAGATTTACATCAACTGTGGTACTTAATAGCACAAGTTATCAACACCAAGTGCTACAATTTAAGTGGGCACACCAGTAGAACACTTCAAAGCTTTCTCCTCTTTTACTCTCAGTTTATTCTAGTTGTCTAATTAGCCAGTATAGACCATCCGCCTGAAAACCTTTAATTACCTCACGCCAACATGGCGTACCAGCATCCTATACAAACGCGCAGCGCTACTTCCATTTTAATTGATGGTGCATTCTGTGAAAGCCCCATCCTTCCATTATAACCAAACCGGAATGTATCGATTTGAGGTAGGGTTGGAGGCAGGCAGGTCTCCACCTAATTTCATTAGTGTGTGCCATTGAATGTGCCGGAATAGTTAGTGCCAAATGCACACAGGAGGGCTTTATTGACCTGGCTATATCAATCAAGAGCGTTGTTTAATGACCAATCGATGAGAAAGCTGGTTTGTGTTCGATCCATTGACCAATACACTAAATGTCAACCTACTAAATTTAAACCGTAATGATAATGAGTCTAATCAGGGTGCACGTTGGCGGTTAAGCAAATTAACTCGGTGCACAACAACTTCCGTACAAATACGATTGCTGCTATCTTCGCAGATTATTCTTGTTTAACCTACTAATGCGTGCTTATACATATTTGCCAGTAACAATTTATTGTCTTTTGTAGTTGTTTCCGATGCTGTATCAGTTTGAACAGTGCAGATTTTGTTGATACATGGAGTAATACTCAATTGGATTTGGATTCTGTGTGTCTGCGTTTGTCTGTGTATGTGTTCGCCTGTTAGGGACACGATAATTTCCGTAATTTTGTTCTCATTTGGTTGAAATTTCATGACAAGGGAGCATGAAATTCTAGTGCATAAAATTCTAGTGCATGAAATTCCAGTGCATGAAATTCTAATGCATCAAATTCTAGTGCATCAAATTCTAATGCATAAAATTCTAGTGCATCAAATAGTGCATCAAATAGTTCATCAAATTCTAGTGTCCGAAAATGAATTTCCTACCTCAAAATTCGGGTTAATATTTCAGAGATATTCGGGTTTTCCATTGGATGTTTAGCCGATTTATGGTAGCGGCAATGAGGGAGCCCGAGTTATGTAGCTAGTGGCCCCAAGCACTCCACGAGCAACACTTGACGTGTTCGCTACGGTTTAAATTAATGCAATATAGAATCTCTCGCTTGGCGAAGTATGTGTTCTTCTAAACTCAATTACGCGTCTCTGTCAGAAATTTACCCATACCTAGACACACGAAGTGCGTTGGAGCACTTTTGTTGTAACCCTTGTTCGTGTTACCTCCCTTGTAATCCCTATTCTCGCTTCCCGGCTTCAGCCCTGTTCAGTCAAAATCGTCAGACCCCTTATTTATTAAATCAATGCTACAACTAGAACTGGCATGGAACCGAGAGTTGAGACCGGCAACTTCTACCCAGTCGGCCTTGGTATCAAGAAATGAAGCTCCTTACTCGCTTATATGCATTTTCAAACCTGTTACTTACAAGTTACCGCTTTCATGGCCCAACAACAGTACGAGAGTCAATTTTCAAATGTATTTATAGGCAAAAACTATACAGCATGATTTCTCGCAGATATTTTGTAAAAAAAAAAAGATAACGGTCTCTCGTTCGCAACTTGTCGCGTGACTTCACAGAACGAGGTATGGAATATAGGGTAGTGTTCCTTATGATACGTTTCCTGTAAAACAGTCCGAACTCTATGTACCGGATTTAAAATTGAGTTCTAAAGGGAAGTTTTGTGTACTTGAAAGCTATAATGCCTTACCTTTATTTCAATATTTAAACATTGTTCTAGATACTGCGGAGTAACCCCATCTATATTCCTTACCTAAAAGAAAAAAGAAAAAAACAGAAAACATGAATGATTTGGCTACAGTGAGTTAAAAAAAAAAACATAATTTACGGAAAAACATAACATGGGATTTAGTTTTAAGTTTTTGCGCTGGTTATAGACAGAATGACTTTTGTTGAGTGTTTCTCTCAACCTTTCTGTATTCGGACGACCAACTTGTTTCCAGAAATTCTTTAAAAATTAAGTGTTGTGCATTAATAATAAATCAGACAGATGACTTCAAGCAGTACACTAATACTTTGAACACTGCCGTCAGACCCTATAGTGAAGCTTCATAGTTGCAAGCCGCAGAACGATAGAGAAGCTGTATCGTTGCCATGATAACGTCCATTACCCAAGCTACTGCATTCTTACAATGCCATTCGAACAATAGTTTCTTTGGTAACGGTGTGATTCTGTAGAGTGCTACATAGGTAACTAGCAGTGTGCTATATATGCCACCTAAGCATTGTTAAGAGAGCACACCTTCTCACCATATTCGAGCATTTGGAAAATTTCGTGCCTGAACAGTTGCCATTGTTAGCAAACCGAACTGCACTTTAAATAACCCATGCATGCAACTTCAGAAGCTTTATTTTTGCCTTTTTTGATCAAATAGTTATTATTCTATAGTGAAAACATCAAAAACTAGTTGCTCTATGGTAAGAAACCAAGTTGCCTCACTGCCCGGTTTGTTGACGCTGGTGTTTGTTTCTGTTGGGGTTCTGTTGGCTGTACATAGTTTTTCGTGAAAAATACGTGTCGTAATATCTCGTTTGTTACTGATTGCTACTAATCGTCATTACCTTACCGGCCGATCGCTTATTTTCACTGATACCGTGTAAAGAATGGACACGCTCGCCCTTTGTCAATTCTGCCGTGCAAATAATGAACATGCCCCCCCCCCCGCCTTTTTCACATGTCGCGATAAGAATGAGCATGCTCGCCCTCTCGCATTAGTTTGCTCGCGTTGGAATTGGTTGTTACAATGACTTCCTTTCCCCGTTACTGTCCCTCGCCTATGCTCCGGCCTAAGCCTAATACGTATTTAGGAAAACGCATGGAAGTTAAATCAGTTAATACACTTTGCGAACCACGGCCAAGATGTGGCACTAAAATTGGTAAAAGTCAAATTATTTCTTTTTATTGTTTATACAATATGTATGCTACGGTCTCCCATTGTAGCTTGTTCACAATGGCTTGATTTTGAAAATAAATCTATAAAAAGCGTGTCCATCACATAACAGATACCGTAGCCAAGTAACGGGAAACAATAAGCAATGTTTTTCAAAGTATTCATGTGATTATTTACCGTTTTTAATGTCAGACACATATTCTACGTGTATTGAAACCGTAAATTTTATTTCCATATTTTATAGTAGCTGGTCTCTAGTTGTAGTCGGTCTCAAATAATGTACTCGGTTCGAAATGGCTTGATTTTTAACCGGTAGCCCAAGCTATGCAAATAGAGGATTTACGGTCAACGAAGACGAAGTAAAGATCATTTCGTTTCTAAACATTTAAATAAAAACTTACACCGATTTTTCGTTCATTTTTCTTAACTAAATCACGTCATAGTTAGAATCTTAAAAATTGTAAAGTCTGCCATTTAAAGCATGAAAAAGGAGTGGGTGAGAGCTCCGTCGGCCGAACTATGGTGAACTGCCCGTGGCGAAATCGGTGAAGACGGTAAGACAGTGATTTGGTGGAGGATTTGTTTGATCTTTCGAATTCGAGTCACATCAAGTGAAGAAACGAGAGAGTGTACAGATGGCTCGTAGTTCCACGTTGTTTCTTGTTTGCTTGTTTTAGCCGTCGACTCAGTTGCCACCTTAAACGACAGATCTCTTATTATTTCTGTCTTTTGATGCATAAGCAATAAAGGGGAAAAAATGGTGTTAGTCGAGGCGTAAGAACATTTTGTTGGTGGATTTTTTTCTTACTTGTGACTCGAGAGAACGTCATTTACATTTCAATGATTTTTAATTATAATTTTTTAAAACTCAATCAAGGGCAATGTCACGGACGGATAAGTTAAACATAAAAACAGTCCCTCAAAAAAAGGGTAGATTGTGGTGCTATCATAACGTGGGGATTGTGTTATGAAGCGATCATGGTAAAATGATATCTCAGGCTTCAGTTGGTGGGGTTGGAGAGGGGAAATAATGAGCAGTTAGAAGAGAGTCATTCAAGCTAAATGATTTATGTCTTGACATGCCACTGCTTGCTATCTTAATAGACTAGTCCAAAAAAAAGTCAGTTGGTGAAGAGATTTATGTTTAGAAGAACGCAGCAGCCTGTCTGACACGAAACCACGCAGATAACAACTTTATAAACTGATTTTTAAACGAGGTAAAAATGTAGGCCTATATATTATTTTTTGGGAATATATTTCTGCGTTTACACTAACATCGGTTGACATTTTTATGCTAAAATGTAAAATTCACAGGACCTTCTTTAAAACTAACTAAAACGCATTTAACAGCAGCAGCTTAAGCCTCTTGTCAGGTAAAATCTTGAAGGCAATGGTATTTATCACGAGTAATGTCACGAGTGCTTAGTTTTTATCGATAAATGTTTTCATGCCCGAGTTACATTACGAAGTTGAAAATATACCGAGCGTATTCAGCTGGGGAATGTAACTAGCCGAGATTGCATGCTGCTTGGCAAGCCTTGTGGGACAAAAACAAGACGGCAATAAGTTGCAGGCTGCTAAAGGCACTGTCCAGGAATGGAACTCGGCTTGTCCCACAATCGCCGGAAAGAAATGGTATTGGTCACACCAACCTTACTCATTACTTACTGTTTTATTCCTTCCCGAATGTCATTGGTGTCGACGGCACCTTATGGTCCATCACTTGCGTGTTGATTGTCATCATCTGATGGTGTTCGTCACCGTTACCATCTTCTGCGAGACATATGTCTGTCCTCCTGACAGGAATTTTTTAATTTTTGCAGGAAGTACAGATGTGTGATAAGATCTAGATTTGGGGTTTGGATAACACCACTGTAATGTGTGACGCAGTGGCAACCCGGGCCACTGCACAGTGACTGATTATTTGGCGGTAATGACCTTAGCTGTCGGCGCTCCATTAAGCCTCAACCCCCCCTTAAGGGTGCCAACAATTGGTTGTTAGAGTAGCTTTTGGCCGCTCGTAGCTCTCCTAGTAACGGAATTATGGGTAAAAATCTTCTGAAAACCTACATTGGCGGTAAACCATTGTTTTGGCCACGCTCTCTTTCTTAGCCGAGTGTTTACCTTTATTTGATTATTGCATTGCCTTTTCGAACCCCATTTTTCAGCAGTGTTGCCATTTATTCCCTTTCTTGACAGATCGTTCAGAAGAACACATGGCAATAATAAAGAAACTAGTTTAACGCTTGTCAAAATTCGCAAACAAGTGTAGAATTACCCCCCTTTTTCCTGCAGTGTCCTTGTCTCACACACGAAGTCCCTCTTCGTCAGTCACCCGAAGTAATGAAATACTTTCAGTAACATATTTTCTAATGAAAAAAAATGGAAGTGAACGGCATTCTTCACTCAGTTTAACCACACGAACAACTTTTGACATGTCGTAACGCCCAGCCAACCTACAAAAAAGTTTGTTTTTTTTAAACCGATCTAAAATAACGTTTCATTTTTTTAAACCACCTTAACGGTTGAGTAAGTTGAAATAGAAACTGCCTTTGGGGCAAACTACACTGTGGGAATCATTGCTGTTACCCCTCTGTTGTTAAGAAAGAGGCGTTAAATTTTGCAGAAGTATTAGTCAACCGTAAAAATTAAAAGAGAATAAGGTTACTTTAAAGGGGTAAGCTGTTTAAAGAACTGTAATAAGGTGATTCTACTCTTTCTGCATTATGTAATTGTATGAACGCCTATAAACCTCGGCATATAAATAACTCGAAAAAAATCAAAATTTGATATAGAATGAAAAGAGAGCTGATATTCAGAATTATTGACTGACCTTATAAAAACACAGTTAGTATTCAAAAAAGGCTTTAATCGCCTTAAAAAATGTAATGTTCTAAAGGAACGAGTACAAGAAAAATACATGTAAACCATCAACGTCGCACTAATACATGGTAAAGAATCTCCAGCGCCCCAAACAATAATCTGGAACTTCTTTGACACGTAGTAGGGCGACGCTGATGGCTTATTTTTCTTGTATCTGTTCATTTATAGCAACTATTGTACCCGCATCACGAACTAACCACTGCATCAATTTAAATCAGATTTTGTACATTGATAGTATTAAACCCAGATGTGTTTTAGGAAATAAAATTTAAAATCGGACATGTTGTTGAGGAATAATCAAGGTGATGTGAGCTGGTCACCTATTTGCACACCAGTAGTTTCCGACGCGCGAAAATGTGCCGCATCGTTAGTAAATATCAAGATAGATTCCATTCGCCCTCAAATTTCTGTCAGCATTAGTTCTCAACTGAACTTAAAATTTGATGGTTTCCAACAAAAAATTCTTCAAATTTCAGGCTGCTTAGTCTGCCGAAAAACCAAAGTCGGAAAATCGCTCGCCGGAACCACCGTCAACGCCATTCAGCGACGCGCTACGAAAGCAAATGGACAAAGACACAAGATGCAATGACGCAACCAAAAGATGAACCACGACGCTGTCACCAATGCAACATTCACTCGCCTACGGGTTGCTTGTACTCGCAAACAACTGTCTGTGCCCGATGTATTGTTTTAACAATTATGTTTTTAATTGGAAGCCACTCACTCCATCTACTTTAATTTAACTTTTACTTTATAACTTTAATTTATTGTGCGATTAACAATCGCTTCGCTCCATTTTGTCGACAGTATAACTGAAAATGCCCTATACTAGTAGAATATAGCTGACATTTTACTCTCAAGACTACAAACACAGACTATGACTAGTGTTTTACGAATGTAGGCTATGTTTTACAAACATGGTCTCATTAACTGAAATATTAGTCTGTTTACCAGCTGTATAGAAGAACACAGTTTGTGTTGCAGCAGTACACATTCTATCCTGCATATTTACTGCATATTTACTGCTGGTACACAACTCATGTGTTGGGGGATATTGAGGGGGGGGGGATTGAGGCTTAATGGCGCGTCGACAGCAAGGTCATTAGCGCCAACCTCAGTCACAGTGCAGTGGTCCGGGTTGCCACTGCGCCATACATTACAGAGATGTTATTCAAACCCCTAATCTAAATCTTGTCATACATCTGTACCTCCTGCAAAAATTGAAAAACACCGGACAGGAGGACAGACTTATCGCCCAATTGACGCGCAATGTCATGCGGAAGATGGAACCGACGACGAACACCATCAAGATGGCGACAATCAACAAGTAAGTGCCGGACCGTAAGTGGCCGCCGACACCAAGAACATTCAGGAGGGTCAACCCCCCGCAAAAGGAAACAGTGAGTAAATTTGGTGTGCCCAATTCATGTGTTGGCTCAGCTGGTAAACAGACATGTGTAATTGCAGTGTATGCATCTTCAGAGAGCAGAATTATGTATTTCTATTTAACGACAATGAAATCGTAATCTTCTCGAAGCTTGCTCTGAAATGGAGCTCAAACGATCAACAAAAAAAATGTCAGTTTCCGGTAGTAGCAGGGGTTGGTGCAGAAAGTTTACGAATGTTCAGAAACAGGGGATGATTTCGAAAAAAAAAACACGCCATGTTTGTCACTTCATGCGTAGCTGGGGAAGTTGGTGCAACAGATTGAGTTTCTTTGTTGAGACGGTCAGTTTTCTTGGTTTTCTGGCTGCAAAAGAGAATTAGCAAGGAAACGCCACACCCCCCCCCCTCAAACCAAAATATGACTCTATGTGAAGTTTCGTCCAGAAATTAATAGCAATATTACTTTCACACGGAAGGGAAACCGTATCAGTTCTTCTGTAGCGGATGTCATGTATAAAACACAAGCACCCACAATCCCCGTATCCTTTAAATTTAAAGGGTTCCGCCAGACCTTCACAGGTTTATTTTTTTCCACAGGTTATCTTGAACTGTCTCTTCGTGCTCATAATTTAATCCCACATTCTCTGTTTCAACGAAATGGGAGGAGGGGGGATTTTCACCCCCTCATTTCCTCCCACAACTTTTTATTCTCCATTTACCAGTCGCAACACCACAACGTTAAAATCTGGTGCCAACAAGACAATGAATTACAGTATTTCTTTGGCAAACTGGGCCAGATAACTTTTTAGAGATCAGTAATGTTATCGCCTCATAGCCCCCCAGAACGGATTTAGAACTAGACGTATGAAATTTATGGGTTTTGGGGAGGCCGGAGGGGGAATGAGACTATAGAAAACAAATCCTAGCCAGCCACGGGCGTTTCAAATTTCCGAATTACGTTTGATAAAAGCAAGCATAAAAAACTACGTTGAAAACATGTATGGGCTACCCGGTTAAGTGTGCCCCTCATTGTTCCCTTCACTTCCCCTATCGTCGTTATTTTCCTCGGCAGAAAATGGGTTTGTTCTGCGGTTACGATTGGAGATGCTTAACAACAATAGTGTAAAACCCCAGATGTTTCGAGCAAGATTTTGAATTCTGATTCGCAAAGCAACTGGTGATAAGTAGCTACAGAAGCCCTGCACCAAACAAGGCCGATCAGTTAGTAATAAATACGCTCAACCTTTTGGTTTAATGTATTACTAATAAAGTAATACTACACTAAACCTGTAGACAACGAGCAAATTTGTCACTTTTTGCTATTCAGCTTTAAATAATTTTTTTGTTTTTTTGTTGAGGATTGTATTTTAAAGTCCGTTCTCACAGCCACCGGTTCTTTAGCCGCATCTTCTTGGCATGTGCACCTTGTTGTTATCTCTTTTGCGTTCCTTCCCTACGGTTTTCTATTTTCTATTAGTCATTTGTCTGTAGCACTTCAACTGTGCACTGTATATTTATCCAAAATAAGGTTAGATTTATCAAATAACCCAATGTCCTGTGTGCCCTTCCTCTAATATCCTTCTTTCCTTCTCATAATGATGCAACTTCAAAGACCACGAGAAAACATAATCATCCCTTCCATATGGTTGTGTTGACGTGATCTTTCCTACCTTAAAGAGAATGTAGACATCTTTACCTACAGATTGAGCCTACAGGCTTAAATCTTACTCTTTTTTCCCTATATTTCTCTGAAGTAATTGTCTTCTGATTCAAATTTTCACTTGGTTAGCTCAATTTTTGGCCCAATTGCATAAAATCGTCTGGTAATGGATAGCAGACTTTCCTTCCCCAATCCCTTTGTGTTCTTGTGAGTGTGGGACAGTGCCAAAAATTCAGATGACAAAATTTTTCATCAATGAAATTTCTCTGTTTATTAGGACTTTAAAGTCACCTTTCATCCAATGAAACAGTTCCGCAGTAAATCAGGTGCAAATGTAATCGCCATCCGTTGTGTTAACGGGATCACCTTAGCTCAAAACACATGTCACTTTACCATCTTGGACTTAAGAAGATCGACGAAAAAAACTTAGGAATGTTCCGTATAGCTCCCTCTAACTGTCAATTACATCGTTAACCTTTACAGGTTGATCACAGTTGTCTAAGAAGCAGATTTTCACACGTTAATTAACGTAGATTAGCTAATGTTAAGTGTCTTTGGTAATATTTCATGGTGCAATCCTTTGCTTGCAGGTAGCTTTAACGATATAACAGATGCTAGATGGCACCACAGCAGATTCGACATGTTATTTTTTCCCATTTTTTTTTGATGGTGTACAAAAATGTATTAAGCATTTTTTTTTCAGCATTACCCATCATGCGTTCCAAAAACTGCCGGCCAGGGTAGCTTGAGAGGCTACCATGCTCCTTCATCGGCTATGGCACCATTCTGGCCAATTCTGGACAATCTTTCGGCCCCTACGATGATGGAGGTTTCCCGGATCGAATCCCCAGGTTGGCACCTCCCTTTACCAGATATTTCTTCTTCTCTAAAAATCTGGTAATGTTCAAAATTGAGCCGATTCAGCCATACAAGCATTAAGTTGCTTCGGCTGACTTAAGGCTCAAAAGGAATTAATTTAAAAAATAATCGGTCGAAAATTTGGACTTCGTATCTTGACTTTGCACACTAAACTTTGAACTTTGCATCTTGGCTTTGCATCTTGGACTGAACTTTGAACCAACTACCGTGGTACTGTCACAATATTTCATCACTTGGACAAATAAAAACAAAAATAAAAACTTAACCTTTTAAACAAACAAAACAATAATAAGTAATTTCGGTAGAAAATGGAAATGTTTCACTTTGTTTATCGTCCAGGAAAACATTTATTTTATTTGGAAAGTTATAGGTTATTTTGCATAATTGGAATAAGTTCCTTTTTAGACTTTTAAGAGATTAGTGATGTTTCATTATCGTTTTAAGTTGCGTAAGTAAAAATGTAAGTTTATTTGTTGCTAGGATAAACAATTTAAATATTTTAAAAAAATCTTTAAAAATATGTGAACACCCAACTTTAAGTTGAACCTCAAAACACATAAGCTTTAACCGCCGTGAGCTTTAACGGTAATGTTCCTTCGCCTTTTCGCCCAGAATGTGTAAACCCAACAGTCGTCTTTACACTTCCGGGTCCATCTTCTTAATCCCCTCATTACCTTGCGTGTGTCAAGTCCAGACATGATCATTAAGTTGCCGTAAGGAAGCGAGCAAATGTTCGCTAGCCAAACCCGTTGCCGACTGCTAGCATGTCTTGCTCGTTTCACCAATCCAGGTACGACGTAATTCCATTAGCTTTAAGCGATGTCAAAAGTGCCTGGCGTGATTCAGAGATGGTGCAAGCGAGTAGAGCTTTAATTGGGTGCAGGCACGCTCCTCAAACATTGCACAAGGAACATGGTGTGCACTATACCTTTCTTTTTGGCACCAAACTTTCTTCTTCCCCCCGCCCCTTCCTTTTTTCAAGTTGCTTTGGTGTTTAAGTTGTAAAAAGCTAAAGTTGCAGTAACTTATTAGGTGTTAAGAGTGTGGAAGACAGCCTTTTCACAAATTCAAAACGTATGGTATACCTGTAACTCAGTGTTGTCATTCAAAACCTAACTTAAAACAGCGCCGAACAACTGCTGATCTACGATTTTCTGCTGATAAAACATGTTTACAGTGGACACATGACTTGTACTGAGTGAGCTTAAATCTTGGATTAGTAATAACAAACTTTCAACTACATGACCAAATTGCTGAAAGAGCAGTAGACAGATACACTGTTTATAGCATAAACGTATAGAAGAACGCAGTAGATAGACATTATTTATAACCTACAGTATATAGAAGAACACTAGTACGTAGATACATTATTTACATCACAGTCGGTTGACACATTGTTCATGGCCGACAAAGTGTAGAATAACATGATAGCTAGTACATTTTTTATAGCCTGCAGCATATCATTGAACGTAGTACATGGATACGTTATTTGAAGCCTACGACGCGTAGAAGAACACAGTAGACACAGTCATCGAGCCATGAAGTCCTAATCCCTTCCCCCTACAACGTATAGAATACAGTAGACAGATATTTTAGCCTACAACATAATAGAAGAATATAGCAGAGAAGTACATTATTTATAACCTACAACATGTCGAAGAATACAGTAAATAGAAACAGTATTTAGAGCCTGCAACATATAGAAAACCACAGAAGATAGATACATTATTTTTAGTGTGCAACGTATAGAAGAATACAGCAGAGAGATACATTATTTATAGCCTACAACATCGAAGCACACAAATATATAGGTGTAATATTTATGGGCTACAACCTACACAAAATCACAGTAGATCTTACATTATTTATAGCCTACAAGGTATACAAGAACACGGGAGACAAGAGTAAATGTTTTCTACTAAATCATGAAATATCCGGCATTTTTAAAGCTGGTTTAAACGCAAGTTTCACATTGAAAATATTTAAAATTCGTTGACGACGTTGAGTTGAGTTGAGAACGGTAGAGTTGCGATGTAAGCCTTTTGATAACGACCCTGTTTTTAAAAATCCAAAACAAACAAAGGTTTGATTCCGTTATCGCATACCGGACCTGAATTATGCTGAAAGAGTCAGCGACCACAGCACGAGACTCACGACTAAAATTAATTTAATCCCGCCGTCATAAGCATGGAAATGTAGGCAAATTGAACATGCACGAGCACATTGTGTTGGTTGCGGGCTCATTTTCCATTGGCGTTCAGTCACCTGGCATGACCTTTTGTTTGAGGGTCAGCCGCTCTTTCGTATTCATGTTAGTGGACCCACACAACATTTTGTTGAGTGTCGGAGGCTGGGATTAAATTTCCAGTAATTCGATTTTGAGTTGTCAGAGACGGGAATGGGCAACAAGCCAACTCATCTCTTTTAATTCCCCCCTCCATTATCCACCATCGAGTCCCACTAGTTCCCAACCCCCACCCCCTACCCGAATTTAATGCCTCATGGTTCAGTGCATGTGTATTGGATTTCTACAGAGATACATGTTACGGTTTGTGGGCCACACGCGTTGCAGTTTCTGAGATGAAATCTTTTCTGTTTTAAACCTGTATTACACACGCATAAAATACGTAAATACAAAAAAATTCAGAAATATATAAGTAAGGTAAAGATTATACTTATCCAAGAAAACATAACACCAATTAGAAAAAAAATTAAATAGGATAACTACAGATTTTGTCAAACAAAAGAATGAAGATTGGTGTAACGGGAAAACAAGGTAAGCACAAATTATCGTTCTTGCATAATAATTTTGGAAAAATGTTAACAAATTTTTATGTTCACAACTGTGTCAGCCAACAACCGTGTAGCTGTCATAAACTCGTCTCATTTCAAAATTAAACATAAAATAAATCTTACCTATTACCTAAACAAAAACAAATACTTGAATAAATAATTTTGGCAAAAAACAGGAATTTTTCATTTGTTTTCGTAATGAAGCAATTTTCACTTTATGTGTGGTGATCGATGTTTATTTTGTGATTAGTGGTCAGTGTTTATTTAGTAACTAGAAGCCATCCCCTCTAAATAAAGACGTGTGAATTTAGTTCTCATAAAATTCTGAAATGACGTACTTCCTTTTTTGTGAATCTTGAAGAATTATTATCGCATCCTCTCCTTAGTCCAATCACCTTTTCTAAATTACTTATTGTTTTTTAATGTATTTACGACATGCTTATCCCCCGTATTGTCTTATTCTTATTTATCCGTCCATCCTGCCTCGCCCCCGCCCCTTCGCAAGTTCCCCAAACGTAATTTTATCACTTCATTTAAGTACTTTTAATGTAACCACCTCATTCTGATGAGTTAATCACTTGGCATGCTCTTTAACCATAAAAAAACACACATTTCACAGGGTTGAAATAGTAAAAATGTTATATGTTATATATATAGTAATTTCTTATATATTTACTATCATATTCCTATTGTTTTATATTGTATTAGAAAACAAAAATGCACTTGTATTACGTTTAAGGTAAGGTTTAACCGAACTGAAGTCAAAACAGGGACACAAATACATTTTCCCGTAAGTGATATTTTCATACTGTTTTCAATTGTACAGGTAACACTGTGTGTGTTTGTGAATTCTGTAATTTGTGCTGTCCAATTACTTGAATAAAAATAAAACATAAATATAAGATACACAAAACCAAAGTTCAGAAAGAAAACAGTTTTAAGACGAATCTACGATATTAGTCCTGTGATGATTTATCTGGTACTGTTACTCCAGTTACGAGTGATATGGACCTCTGCATCCATACTGACAAGCCCTCGACATTCACAGTGAAAGTGTTGTTTCTTCTACTCTAAAAAGTCTGGTAATATTCAAAATTGAGCCGGTTCAGCCACACGAGCTTTAAATTGCTTCTGTTGACTTATGACTAAAAAAAATTTTAATAATAAAAAAAATAAAGTTTTTCGTGAGGCACATTTTATTTTTATGGGTTGCTCTTCACTCCTTCCCTTTTTACTGTTTTGTTCAAAACTTTCCACCTTCCACTTCATGATAATTTGTCGCCCTTGCAATCTTTCCTAAATCGTGAATTTGGACGTCTTGCCTAATGGTGTCACGCTATTTGTTCTTTGTCTTATCCTGATGGTTTACTTTGATTGCATTGTCATTTTCATCGTGGCCACGTGGTTCACGATCAACTTACTTACCACCTCCTTTTGTGTGGACCCTTCTCTTCGTTTCTGTCCATATTTCAACGCTACTCATCATCCTGTCCGCATTTACGGGTCTGTTTCTCGGATTAAATTCCGGTTCTAGTTTTCTTGCTGAAGGGGTTGTCGTTCGTTGACCGTCCCCTTGACTTCTGTTGCACGTGCTCCATCACTTAATACTTTTAAATCACGGGTTTCGACCGAGTTCTTTGTTGACTTTGGTTGCGTCTGTGGTTGGGTGGGAGCTTCGTGTACTGTCAGTTTCCACATCTATTTCTTAAAACCGTTTTTCTCCCTGTTTTTATTCCAGTATACACATATTTATTGAACCACGATCGAAGATTGCTGACTGTTGCAAGTCTTCATATCCAGTCCCACCACCAGAACGTTTCGTCCAATAATGGAATGACAGGCAGAAAAGGATGTGAGCGTTATTTACTTGGATGGCAATCACCTGTCATTCCAAATGAAGATGGGCAGTCCATTGGTCAAATCGTAAGCGATGCCGCACTTGCTATCGGTTATCTTCAAACTGGGGCAAAAAGGGGTGACGCTAACAACAAAATGCTTTCAGATTGGCCAGAGATGTTTGCCCGTGTTCATGTCAAAGATTAGATAACAGTGCGATGATTTCGTCGATGAAGGGGAGGAAGGGGCTGGGAGTGTCAATTTTAATATTTGACGCTTCGATCGAAAGTGTGTAGAGAGATCAATAAACACTTTTAGAAGCCTTCAGTATACTAGTGTAATTTAAGACCTTCACTACCAGTCCTACAATGAAAACAGCTAAGTCCAGATTGAAACTGAAAATAACTAAGTTCAGAATGAAAACAACTAAGCCCAGAATAAAAACAACTAAGTCCAGCCATGAAAATGTAGCTCACTGAAAGATCCCGGGGGCAGCAAGCAGCCATTGTGCTATCATCCTACACACGCAGGCATCTGCGCTTGCGCCTATACTTAATTGTTGCAATGGGGGGGGGGGGGGAGATGAGGCAATGGGCATATAAATGTCATGTTATGACGTAATTACATTGTTATAGGTGGACATTCGAAGCACAAGCAATGATTGCCCTAGCATGTTTTTTACTTAACATTGTTCAGCACCAATAAATTACACGAAATGTACTAACACATTTTGCAACAATGGCTCGAAGGATACGACTTTTCCCACCTCTGCGATTATTGTTGCATCTCCCGGAGGTACAAACGCCGTATCTACATCACCATTGTTCCAAACAGTGGTAATAACCATAACTTATTACCTTACTCTTGTGATTTTCATTGAAGGTCTCATCTTCGTAGTTGGCCCTGGCGAATATGGAAGGAGGAAAGTTTTGAACAAAACAGTAAAAAGGGAAGGAGTGAAGAGAACCCCTTAAAAACAAAATGTGCCTCACGAAAAACTTCATTTTTTTTATTATAAAAAAAAAATTTGTTAGCCATAAGTCAACCGAAGCAATTTAAAGCTCGTGTGGCTGAACCGGCTCAATTTTGAACATTACCAGACTGTTATCATTACTAAAGTATTCCTTGCACTTATTTGCGTTATATATGTTTCTTGCGTTTTCTTTGTACTAAGGTTTATCCATGTTTTCTCAGTGTTTGTTTTTAAGTTTAGATAAAGTGCATGGCCATGGACCACTTAAAATCTTTAATAAAATCAATTCGAATCTAACCACGTTTCACCGAAGTCGTGAAGGACACCATTGTTATTACAAAGATTCCGTGTAATTTTGCAGACACCTTCATGATAGTTGCTAATTCTATTTCAACTTCTATTGAAAAAATGCCTTCAAAAAAATTATGCCTTCATAAAAAAATTATGTCAGAACCAATTAAAGTATGGTAATAAAACACTTCTTGCAACAATTTTGCAAAAATTGGCCAATGTAAGTGATGGAAAGGACAGTTTTTATCGAATGCGATCCTTGAATGAGTTCCTAACTCTTTGGAGAGCATATGATAAAAAAAAAAACTGTCCTATTAAAATTGCTCACACCCTCCCACTGTTGCAAAATTATGGCAGTAACTATTACTTGCATTGTGTGGGTTTATCACCTTTGTGTTTATCTGTATAAACTACACGGATAAATAAACTCAGCTCAATTCACAAAAGTTCGGTAATTTTGTAATCCCTCACGAATGAAGCGTAATCCCCTCCCCCCTTCCCCAAAATCCAGATTACAGTAAATCTCAAAGTACCGAAAAGATAAAATGTCACTCTCTGAATTATTGACGGTTGCAAATGCAGTTTGAACAGATGACAATGATGCGATTAAAGCACAACAATAACCACTGTCAACATGACGGGAGTTCACCAGACCATTTGATACCACAAATACATTAGGCTACTGGATCGAATTACCCGGCGCGAACTCCAGCAATAGCGTGTGACAATAGACCTAATCACGTGCAATCTAGTGACGTGGTCAATCCTTTCCCAAGCCGGAAAAGAGGGAAGAATTATCACATGGTGGTAAAGCCTACCAAATGACTTTTGTCTATGCATCTTCAAGACAAAATGGAAGTTGATGCATGGTTCCTTAAGATGAAATGATAATTTTTGTATAAGACAACTGTGTCAGCAATGATGTGGTCGGGAATCAAACCAGTGTCTTCTAACACGTTGTCTCCACGTACCTCTAAGCTACCACTCCATTACCCAAATTGTCACAAACTAACCTTATAAGATTATGTAGTCAGCGACCTACTGGCAGGCGAAAAAAATTGTCACAAATAGCCTACACCAAAGAGATCAAATTTTCGGCATATTTATTGATGTCTTGGTAACAATTTTAAAAGGTTTATGCACTAATAAAAACACGAAACATAATGGG
>JAHWFP010196238.1:76409-110250 GCA_023313725.1 Lithobius niger | reverse complement strand
ACCACCGGGTAGTAAGGGTCTAATGCTTTCCAGCCTCTTACTGACAAAATTGTACACCTAGACCCTAACTGTCAAAGCTTGTCCGTGTTCCTTCTAGGTTTTGACTTTTAGATCCTTACTCTAAACATTTAACGTTCCGTTTTTGTTTATTAATACAGGTTACACACAGGTGATCTGAATGGACCTGACTGTGATTAGTGAAATATGGTATATTTCAAAGCCTAACTTGTCAATTTCGTTTATGTGTACGAGGTTAAACATGTGTTTCCATTATATTTGAGCAAGCATGCTGGTTGTTGCGAACTGAAATTGCTCCTCCTAAATGGTGGTCATTATTGTTTAATTCGTGATTTTAATAGACTAGCATGCTCTAGAAAGAACAGCGCTAATTGCCTGTTTAGTTTCAGGTCCAAGTCACAATTACCCGATCATTATTACGTGTAGAACTATTAAACCTCAGAGTGTTGAAATGCCTACTAAGCCTCTTATGGAGTTTAATACTGGCAGTTCCTCGCCCACTAGTACGCAGATTTTGAATGTTTGTTATATTGCATATGTGTAAGCCAGACCCTGCTGGCTCGTTTACTC
Source organism: Lithobius niger (assembly GCA_023313725.1). Classification (NCBI taxonomy): domain Eukaryota; kingdom Metazoa; phylum Arthropoda; class Chilopoda; order Lithobiomorpha; family Lithobiidae; genus Lithobius; species Lithobius niger. The sequence goes on along the minus strand of JAHWFP010196238.1, from coordinate 109,662 downwards.
ATAAAATAATTTACACACACCGTGGTATGCTAAAAGCACATAGCCGCAGACCGAATCCCCCGTGTTAAAGCTTAGCACATGCGTCGTACGTGTCTTGGCATATGTGGTCGCACACACAATGAGCCCCCACCCGGAGTTTCACGATTGCTTGCATCATACGTTTTAGGATTACAAACGCCTGGACTTGCGAATGGGTGTTAACACGGAAGATTTGGTCTGTGGCTAAGCGCTTGTTGGTAAGCTTATGAGATCATTGATTATCACGGTAAAGTTCACACAGAGTGCACGCACCGTTGAGAGGATTGTCACCAATCTGTTAACAATCTTATTTTCGTTTATGAATATGTGGTAAAATTCAATCAGATTTTCTCTCCTCTGAATTCCAGTATTGAAAATATGCTAGAGTTTACAAATATGACACACTGCTTCATTATGGTACAAAGCATTTACCCCTAGTAGTACATCAAGGTCAGGGACCATTGCCATGTCACTGGCAAATATCGGGGAGCGGCGCACAACAAGTGTAGTTTGACCTATAGTTGTAAAGCTGTATTGCCTATATTCCTATACAATTTTCGAGCCTATGATGCGCATTTGGTGATTTAGCCTTGCCCTGTTTCGGCAAAGAGAAAATGCACGTACTGCCCTAAAATAGTTACCGTTTACGTCTTTTGAGAATCTGGAATCAGTTACAGTTTCTAGATTCTTATTCGTTTTGGGCTCTTCTGTAAGTACACTGGTTGAGATGGTCAATTGTTTCTCCATTAAAAAAAAGTATTCCCAACTTCGTCCCATCTTCTAATGCGTACCAGTATGTTGATAATTTTGGTAGTTGATGAATTCGAAAACTACACAACAACGACGCTCAATCTTACAACACGGAAATGGGTCAATTTCGCAAATTTTCATCAGCTTTTGTTGGAGGTAGATGGAAAGTTTCCCAACTGTGTTAATCAAGCTTGGCTTCGGTGCTTTTTGGATTACATCCGAATTGCTTCTGCCGTCTGCAATGCGCGGCCTTCGTGGCCTCCGATGTTGGTCAGGTCGTCGTTTGCACTGTCCACATTCCCGCGTTTCCTACTGCGTTCACTTCCCAAGCCCTAAGGAAGGCAGAAATTGGTTACGCCCAATTTGATCGTGAGGCACTCGGTGATAGTAAAAAGAAAAGAAGGAAGGACGGAAGGAAGGAAGTTTTGCAAACTGATAACCAAGCTTTGCTATGAATATTTGGAAGCAGCGGAATATCCATTCCAGCATTCCATGCCGCCCGGGGGAGGGGAATTGGGCATGTAAATTTGGGAATGTAAACTTAAAACTGATGTTGCTTTTGATGTGCTGCTGTTTGTGTGCCGGCACTCCAACACTACTAGGGGAGGTGGGGTGGAGTGTTGGTGCACACCTCTAAAGTTAGGTGTGCTGGTTGCCCATCAGGGCTTTAGATGACTAATGAATGTAGTTGTATGCATGGCCACTTGTGACACTAGTATCTGATTAAAGCTTTATGTAAGGCATTGAGTACGGCCGCCCGTAACGCTTAAAAAGGTTCTTGATCTGGTATTCCCACGCACTTTTTTAGTAGCCACATACATACCACTATTCTGTAGTAGTGGTTACCAGTGATCGATAGCTGTGGCAGCCTTGTATTTGTATGGTCATCGCTAGAAACCAGATCACTTTTGGGTGTCCTAGATGACTAGGATAAAGTGACTTCCCAACGGATCACAGTAGTGATAAGACAATTCTTTGCACTAGAATTTGTCAATTTAGGTTTCTGTTGGATTAATGTGCAATCAATACCATTTTGATCAATCTTATCAAACTTAGAAACCAATACATACCATTTTGTTAATGACAGTGAATGTTACCCTAACGTTTTTTTTTTTACGATAAAAAAAAAAAAACTTTTGTATTGCCCCGTGGTCAATTCTTTCTCTCCGTCCCAGCACTTGTGATTACATTTTCAGAAACCCCAATATTACTCTTGAACCATTCTGAACATCTGATCGAAACATTTGTTTTTTGGTCATAATTATTAAAACTATAATTTTGTTGATTTCAGCGAAAAACTACAAACCTCTTATTTCTTGTGGCGGATTGCAAATTTTGCTACATACGATGGTGAACAGATCCGAATTACAAGCCGACACATTACACATTCTCTTAAATTGTTTGGATGACCCAGAATGTGAACAAGTACGTAGATAATGCATGAACAAGTGACAATGTAAAATTTTTAACGTTCAACCGTAATTCCTGTGTTGCAAATTCAGAGCAACAAATTACTAGCCTTGCTTTCAATGTTTCCAAATTGGTTCATAGTTTTTTTTTTCCCTAGATTTTATGTAACGGTGGATTTCTCAACATCATAATTGATCTCATGTCAGGCAAGAATCAGCACGTCGATAGAATGGAAACGAAGCTTTTGACGATCAAAGTGCTTTACAAACTTGTAAGGAGTGGTAAGCAAATTAATTCCGGCTGGTTCCCATGAACTTATATATCCTAGGGCATTAACAATTTTTATCCCTGGGCATTCCAGGACAGTACTGTCTAAATCAACAGATAGCTTGCAGGGCTTGGTAAAATGTATGCCAGTTTAGCTGGCTCCCACGAAATTAAGCAGTGTCTTTAGTATCCCAGGGCATCCCAGGACAGCATGTCTGAATAATAAAAATTACTTACTTACTTGAAAGCGTAAATTCAATCTATATAATAATTTTGGAGGCCGGCTAAAAGGAAGGCTAAAGGGAAAAGGGAAAGCTAAAAGGAAAAATACTTCTCCCCTCCTCACTCCCGCATTGAAAATGCACTCTCCCACACTACCTGCATGGAAACAGGAGGCAGGCATGAGTGGTCGATCAACTCAATGAAGGTTCAATCTGACAAGTCGTCGGGCCGAACAATCACTTCTCCCCTCCTCGCGCCCACATTGCAAATGCGCTCTCCCGTTCTACCTGCATGCAAAAAGGAGGCAGGCATGAGTGGTCGATCAATCTGACAAGTCGTTGGGAGGAGTGCCAGAAAAATGTCCCAGGAAATGTGTCCCAGGAAATCTGTCCCGGGAAATGTTACCGGCCCCGTGCATAGCACGGGCTTCCTCTAGTATTTTTATAACCTTTGATCACATATGAAGATGATGTATATCATTAACACTTAATTTATATTAATTTGACTCCTTTTGCACCACCAGCTCTGTTTGTAGAAAAGTTTAGAAAAGACTGTTAGGTGAGATCATTTACCTTGCCCGAATTTGACCATGCGGGTTTGATAGTTTCACTGCGAAACAATTTTTAATGCAGTGGGTTCAAGACAGCAACCCCTTTTACTTTACGCAGTCCTTGTATCCTAGGGCATATCAGAACAGCGCTGTCTGAATTAAGTTTTCCCTTAATTTGACTATTTTGGCACCACTCCACCAGTGCTGTTTGCAGAAAAGTGTAGAAAAGCATAGAAAATTCGTATTGTTAGGTGAGATCAGTTTCCTTGGCCGATTTTCAACAGGCAAGGTCTATATTTTCTCTGGGAAACAATTTTTAAAGTAATAGGGTCAAGAGAGCAGCCGTTTTTACTCAATCCTTGTATCCCAGGCATGAACGTCTGAATAAACTCATTTTCCTTAATTTGAGTCTTTTTTTCACCGTCAGTGATGTTTGTAGATGAGCACAGAAAATCAAAAACAAAAGTCACTTATTTGAATACGTAAATTCAATATTTCTGTAACCGAAAACTACATATGAAGGTGGTTCAAGAGAGCAGCAGCTTTATTTAGTCCTTGTATCCCAGGGCATCAAAAGAAAGCAACGTCTGAATTAACTCATTTTCCCTTAATTTGACTTTTTTTTCACAGACAGTGCTGTTTGAAGAGAAGCATAGAAAAGCCGTTTTGTCGGTTGTTTTGCCCGAATTTCGCCAGGAAGGAGGATAGTTTTCCTGGGCGAAGGTTTTTCATTTTTTTCTTAAGTAAAAAAAAAACCACAATAACCTTAAAAGACATACGAAGTAATGCATATCATTAACACTCTTAAGTTAAACCTGCCTAGCGTGAGATATACCTACTACCTGCCTTAAACATATAACCCTTTTTTGCTGCTAGGACAGGATTTGAACTCAAAACCTTCAGATTAGTAGCTGAAGCCGTAACCATTAGGCTACACTGACTTAATGAAATGCACTAGTTTTAAAACGTGTAATAAAATAATGTCACATAATATTTACTTTTAATACCATCCATCCTGCCGAACGCTCGCCCGTTTTCTTTGCTACCGTGCCAAGAATGACTGTTCTCGGCCTTATTCATTGCAACCTTGCAAAAAGAAATTGTTACAGGGCATCGACAACAATATCCTTCACGTCACTTCCTCCTTTTGTAACTAAAGTCACTTCCTCCTAACTATTTCTATTTCTAACTAAGGTCATTTCCTCCTCTTCTAACTAACAATATCCTTACCACACTTCCTCCTCATTTTTCCGTGAAACCGTTATTATGTAGTTTACATGAAACCGTCCCTCCCTTATCCCTAGTACAAGTCTTAATTAACAGTGAATATGATAAAAAAAATCATATTAATCAGACCAAAAGAGCCAATGATTAAAAAAAAGTTCCTAATTTTCTCATGAACTTGGTCACAAAATCACAAATGTCGAATTTCCTGGGTAGTGCAAGTTATGCATACTTTCTAAGTAGCATCTTTAAAAATACTTACCGTGGGAGAGGAGCACAATTTTCATCCTTTTTTGGGGGTGGGGGTATTTTTTCACCTAATATGTTCTTAGTCAGTAGCAATAAATTGCAACACCCCTCTCTGCAATAAAGGTTTTTCAAGGTGTACCTTATAAGCATTTAAAGAACAGCAGCGCCAGCACAAAGATCACTCAGTAGTTCAACTTAATTCACAACGTCCTCTGAATACAACATAAAAACTGACAGAGCAGTGCACAACGTTCATGAAGTGCCCACCCATCCCAAATAGAAAATCTAACAAACCCCAGCATGAAACTCTGTGCCGTTATAGGGTCAGGCTAAACCTAATTCCTGGGGCGAGCCGCCCGTTAAAAAAAACAAAAAACTGAGGAATATTTCAATGTGAGAAACTTCTTTGGATATCGCTTAATGACCTGTGGTGAGAGTGGGTGCACCACAAAAGAAATCAAAACACTTCTTTCATGAGGTAGTAGTCTTGATTGTGGTAGGCAAAAATTAGATCTCGACACAGGAATCTCTGGTTAGTGGTGGTAAAGTCAGGTTTATTAAGCTTTGCGAGGAAGATGCTTTAAAGGAGATCACCATTTTGCAAGATTACATGGGTAGGACTAGAAATGAACTAAAACATGGTCGAGCAGTCTGAAAGCAACATTCGACAACTGGATGAGATAAGTTGTAAAAAGTAGAGAAAAAAAAAGGAATGTTAATGCTCCAAAAATAAATTTTTAATTACTAAGTGAGCTTTTTTGAAAGCCGTATAAATGACATAGGCTGCGTGTGCGTAGACTTCAGGGCGGAGTCAAACAGGATGCCAAGACCATTATGTAATAGATATCCGTGATTAATCGTCGGTTACCGTCGATATTTGCTCATTTGTGAGAACGGCAGAGTTTAGTTCGAGGGGGTAGGGGGAACCATACGAGTGTGAAGCACCCGGACTCTGTAGTTTCGAGCAAATGAGCAAATATTGATGGTAACCGACGATTAGTCACGGATGTCTATTACCGATGTTTGTGTTTTATGGTAAAACTGTATTTTTTTACTTTAATAGTTTAAAGAAGATTAGAGTACAAAAAAAAACCTAAATTTTTCCGGGGTCAAAATTGGTTTCTATAGTCTTACGAAAATTTATACTACCTGTAAGTTAAATTGCATTCAGGTCCTGAGTACTATTTATGACTTGAGATTTTTCGCTCTCCTGATCCGGGCAGTGCGCAACCCCATTACGCATGCGCCACCATGTGCAGTCCTCCTATAAAAGCAGACCGCTTGCCCCTGGCGGCCATCTCTTTTCCTCTCGATATGTCGACCATGATGGTGGCTCAAGAGGGGAGGTAGGGTGGGTATTTACAGGTATATAAATTTTCTTAAGTTAAATTGAGACGGCAAAGGCGTAATGCCTGTAATGCCCAGAAGATTTACGAAAATAAATTATCAAATTGAGCTTTCCATGCATTGACACAAGGTGCATTGACGATATGAGACGGCAAGGCATTCCATCCGGAGATAACCTTTTACGAAAAAACTCCCTTCCTCGAGTTTAAATTTAAAGATCCATGCTGAAGTTTGAGATTATGCCCACGGGTGGTGAGAGAAAGAGAAGGAGTGAAGAAGGTGTTAGGATAGAGGCCCTCACAACCATTTAGAATTTTGTACACCAACAACAGATCGCCTCTGTCAGAACGAGTAGCAAGGGATGGAAGCCCGAGGAGTTTGAGTCTTTCATGGTAAGATAAAGTAGAGAGGGAAGCACAGCGTTTTGTGAAATAGCGAAATGTTCGCTCAAGGAGTTGAAGCGACTTCTGGTAGTAAGGCCTCCATGCCTGGATACAATATTCAAGGTGAGGTCGGACAAAATTAGTGATTACAAACTTCAACGTAGTAGAACTAGGTGATGTTAAGTATTTGAGAAGATAATTGCCAGTTCGTCTAGCTTTAGAAAAAGCAGCAAGTGACTGGGAATGGAATTTCAGACTGGCATCGACAATAACCCCAAGATCCCGAATTTCTTGGACAGAGAGAAGCATTGTAGTCCCCATGAAGTATGTGTGTTTTGGGTTATTAGGACCTAAGTGTAGAACTTTACACTTAGATTCATTAAATGATAAACCATTTGAGTTGGCCCAACTCAAAATGGAGTCAAGGTCATGTTGCAACAAAACATGGTCACCAGAATTAGCAATGGAACGATACACCTTAAGGTCATCTGCAAAAAGAAGACAGAGGCTGATAAGAGACTCAGGGAGGTCATTGATATAGAACAGAAAAAGGAGAGGACCTAAAACAGAACCCTGGGGAACACCAGAAGTAACTGGTGCCCATTCAGAAAGAGTATTTCCAATACGGACTCTCTGTTTACGATTATCCATGTAAGAAAAGAGAATGCTGTACAAAAAATCAGGAATCCCGACTGCATGAAGCTTAGAAAGAAGAGTAGAATGTGGAACGGAATCAAAAGCTTTGGCGAAGTCGAAATACACGACATCACAAGACATCTTTCTAAGTAAGAAGTCCAGTGCTTAGTTGCAACAAGGAGGTTAGAGAGGCAGGATCTTCCTTTACGGAAACCGTGTTGCGAATTGTGAAGAGGATGATTCAGATTAAGTCAATCTGTCAGGAAATGGTGAATAAATTTTTCAAATACCTTAGAAAATATAGGAAGGAGGCTTATGGGCCTGTAATTTGTAGGACTGGAAGTGGGGCCACTTTTGTGAATTGGGACAACAGTGGCTTTTTTCCATTGATCAGGAAAAGAACCTTCAGAAATACATTTAGTAAAGATAATAGCTAGAGGGTTAGAAAGAGAAGAAGCACAGTTTTTGATCAACAGTGGGTGGTGCAGGTCAGACCCTGCAGAAGTAGCAGTTTTGAGGACAGAGAGGTGTTTGTAAACATCGGCTGCAGAAATTGAAAGATTGGCAGGGAATGGACCCTTCAGGGGAAGAGGAGTGTTGCAGCTAGGCTGTGGAATTTGGAAAACAGAGTGAAAAAAGCCATTGAACTCATTCGCAGCTTCAATATCAGTATGAAGTAGGGCTCCATTAGCACCCCTGATGCAGTTTGGCTTTTTAGAAGTATTTGTTATTCAAATAAGCACAAAAAGCTTCTTAGGATTGGCCTTGCTCTCTGAAAGAAGCTTTGTCTCGTAACTACGTTTAGAAGCTAAAACAGACGAGGATGCCCTAGCTCGAGCCTCAGCATAGCTATTTTGGTTAGATATAGTCGGATTAGTTCTGTAGCGGTCCCATGCGCGTTTCTTTTTGTTGATTGCTGCTTTAACTTCACGAGTGAGCCAAGGAGGCCGAGATTTGTGATTCAGCAGAGAGGAGCAGGGAACAACAAAATTCCTCACATCAGTGAGAAAATCGTCGAGAATGGCCAGTGCAGACTCAGCAGAGATGTCAGAAAATTCGTATTCCCAGTCGATAGAAGAAACCATACTATTGATAAGTGTGAAATCAGTCTTGAAATAGTTTGGACGTGGGGAGTTAAGAGTGGGTGAGCCACGGCCAGACACAAGGGAAAACAAAATAGTTATATGGTCACTTTTGCCCAAAGGGGGCAGTGGGTCAATGTTGATAATGTTATGCTCAGAATCTGTAAAGACAAGATCCAAGCAGCTCGGTTTCTGGCCCCCACGGTAGCGTGTAGGGAAGGGAACATGCTGATAAAGAGAAAGACTGGACACTAAGTCGAGAAAGTTGGTGGGTAGCTCGGGGCCATGCGATGTGTAAGAGTCCCAGTCAATTGTGGGAAAGTTAAAATCCCCAAGAAGGAGAATAGAGTAATTTGCAGGTGGTTTAGCAGACTGGATAAACTCGAGGAAGGCAGTGGTAGACTCTGAAGCCAAATGACCCGGAATCTTGTACACACAACAAACTCTGAGGGGCTTCATGGAGGGAGCTAGGAGATCACAGTAAATACCCTCCCAGTCATTTGCGTGGTAACGAGAAACAATGTTGTTCACAGCGAAAGAGGAGCGTACAAGCAGAGCCACTCCACTCTTCCTTCCGGACAATCTGTCGCATCGATACACAGAGTAATCTTTAAATGGGAAAATTCCATCTGGAACAAGTCTGTTACAGTGGGTTTCAGTAATAGCAATTAAGTCAGGATCATAGTCACTGATGACAGCAGTAAGTTCAAGATGTAAACCAATTTTGACCCAATTTTGACGATGTAAACCAATTTTGACCCTGGAAAAATTTAGGTTTCTAGTCGTCGGCAGAAAATTTCTACTACCTGTAAATTAAATTGCATTTACAGTAGACCTCGTCAGTATAGGTGGCGGGCACCATCATGACGAGTTACCCCGGGTTGCGGACTGGCTCCCCCAAAAAGTTTAACAAAACTTTGCACTTTATTGAAAAATAACAGAAACAGGAATTTGGATCTCTTTTGTAGGATTTGGTGGCCCTGAAAAGGGCCGTTTGTTTTAGATATGGGGTCTTGCTTCCGTCTTCCGGAGGTCTTGAAACGGGAGGTCTTGCTTCCATATTCTGGAGGTCCTCGTTTCTGTGTTTAGTGGTTAAGGGGGTTGGACTATGCATCTGGGTGTTACAATTGATCCCAGACGATATAGCCCATCTTCTTGTCTTGACATGTCTCTGAGATAATGACTTGTGAAGACAGTTTGGCTTCTCCATGATGTGGCTTGAAGAATTTCAGCGATGGAGACTTGATTGTGAAAAGCCCATGAAGTTGAAAGTGTCCCGAGTTCGTGTGCAGTTGCTTTGATGTTGTCAGTGCAATTGATGTTCGCATCGTCGTATGCCCTGTTGATTACAATTTTGATCCAATTGGCGATCATTGCAGCAGAAGTTACATTCATTCCTTTGGTGAAGGGAAGGAAGAGTTGAGTGCGCCCTCTTCGGCATTCGAGGTCACTTGTACGTTTAATGTAGTATCGTAATGCACGGTCGGGACAGAGAGTTTGCTCAGGTTCTTCATCATAGATGTTTGTGAGGGCCGGAATGATAATGGGTTTGGAAAGTTTACATGGTTTTTGAGTTTTGCCTCGGAAATCTGGTCGGGGCCTTAGATGGATGAATTTGCAATTGTCGAAAAAGAAGCAGTGGGCAGGGTCGTTTGATAGTGCCTGCATTTCACTACTACGGAGACTTGCTGCCAGTGAAGTTAGAAAAACTGGCTTTCTTGTGAGGTGGTTTGGATGGGTTCGTATGGTTCATTGGTCAGACAGTTCAAAACTAGAGGTAGATCCCATTTCGGGAAGGAGTGATGGATCGATGGTCTTTCAATTTCGAAGTATTTAAAAAGGGACGAAATGCGGTAATCTTCAAGGAGGTGACTGTTTCCAGCGGCCTTGAAGACGGAGCAGAAGACCAGAATGGTTGAGCCTTTTAGCTTGTCCTTGAAGAGATCAGTGAAGAAAACTAGAAGATATTGAATAGGGTGACTGATTGGATTTACCTTTTTCCGCTTACACCAATGAAACCATCGTTGCCAATGGCTGTTGTGCATTTTGTTGGAGTCCCGTAGGGCCTTGCTGGCGATGCAAGTGACTTGTTCCTCCAAAATTCCAGCCTCCTTGATGAGGGGGATGATAGTCGCCACCCGTGCAGATGTAAGATTTTGGAGTTTGGGTGGAACTTGGTTCCCTTCTGTTGGGATAAGAGATCCGGAGGGTTTTGTGGTTTTCTTGGCATGTCCACGAGAAGGTCGAGTAGGCGAGGGAACCAAGGGGCTGCAGGGCAGTTCGGTGTGATTAGGAGAAATAGTCCCTGGGTTTGTTCGATTTTCGTCAGGATGGTTGGAAGAAGTTTGAATGGAGGGAAGAGATAGGCTTACAGGTTCTCCCACGGGAAGGATAGAGCATCGACTGCACAAGCTAGGTCGTCCGGAATTGGGCTGACGAATTGGGGAAGTTTGGCATTGTGCCTCGTGATGAAGAGGTCGATCATGGGTTTCCCGCAGAAGAGAGATTCGCAAATTGATGTCTTGAGGGACCATTCCCCTGATTCCGAGATAGTGCATCTGCTATCACATTGTGGTTGCCCGGGGTGTGGAACGGTTGGAGAGTTGTGTTGTTCGAAGCATAGGTTGAATATATCGGAGGTAACCTGGTGTAGGATTCGAGAGCGAGTTCCTCCTTCTCTCCGAATGTAGGAGACTGCGGTGGTGTTGTCGGCCTGGACTTGGACAATCTTGCCCACTACGAAGTGACGAAAATGGAGAAGAGTATTGTAGATCGCTTTTAGCTCGAGGATGTTGATGTGCTGGTTTGAGTTGGGTGGCCAGATTCCATTTATCTCGTTGTCCTTTAGAAGAAGATGATCGGGAGGAGGCTCGTGTAGATGCATTGTTTTGGACAGATTTGTGGTGTTCATCCACCAGTGAAGACATTCCGTTGGGAAGTGGGGATCGGAAGGCATCGTTTCTTTGGCTGACAGGAGATGGTTGCCCCAGTGGTTGATGCGGAAGTGGTGGAACGGTCGTGTCATCCATCGGCCGTAGGGTAGGAGGTCGGCCATGGAGTCCATTTTGCCTATGAGAGAGTTCAAGGACGTTAGGGAGTGGTTTGCTGACTGGGTGAAGGAGAGGCAGTGATGTAGGAGGTCTGCTTTCCTTTTTATTGATGGCTTGACGGTGGCGTTTAAGTTGAATTCTACGCCGAGAAAGATAAAGGTTTGTGCAGGTTAAAGCCGGGATTTTTTCCAATTGACTCTGAGACCTAAGCTGTATAGGAGACGAATTTGAGGGAAGTGTTTTGTTGGAGTTGGTGAGGATTTATGTTGTAGAGGAGCCAGTCGTCGAGGAAGGCGTTCGCTCCTACTTGGTGACGGTGACTCAGGATAGGCTTCATGATGAGAGTAAAGATGCGTGGAGCAGCGTTGAGGCCAACCGGGGAGGGTTTCGAATTCGTAAATTTTCTCTCGATAGATGAAACGGAAGTAGTGGTGATACTTTCTGTGTAGCGGGATATGGAGATATGCATCCTCGAGGTCGATCGAAATTGTCCATTCCAGAGGTTTGAGGGAGAGGCGAATGGATTGAAGGACCTCCATTTTGAAGTGGTCGTTGTCCATGTAGCGATTTAACAGCTTTAGGTTGAAAATCATTCTCTCCCCACCGGACTTCTTTGGTCTCAGGAAGATGGAGCTGTAGAAGCCAGGTTTTGAATGGTCGGGCAGAGGCGGATTGCAATTTGGCCGAAAGGGCGGTCACTTCTTTGGAGAGAGCAGGTGAGGTTTTGGTTGCAAGGTCCCAAGGAGGGGTGGTTGCAAGGGGAGGTTTTGAGTTGAAGGATGGTTGAAAGCCATGGGATACGATTGATAGGATGAATGTCTTATCCAGTGCCATGCTGGTTTGAAGTGACTGATTCTGAACCCAACAGGGAGGGCATGGGAATAGTCACTTACGGTGATAGGACTTATGGCTGAAAGTGGAGGAGTACTTGTTGCGGTTGTTGGGTGTGGTGCTCCTTCTGTTCCTGTTGTAGCTGTGCGAGTTGGTTTGGCTGTTCCCTCGAAAGGACTGATTTTGACAGGAGATGATTTTCTCTTGTCACGGGACGATTGGTTGTTGGTCGTTGGAGTCTGAGGTGGTGGTTTGGGGTCGGAGGTGTGCCCTTGGTTATGGTTTCCGAAAAGCCTGGTTGCTTGATGGTTTGAGCACTTTCTTTGGTTTGCAGAGACGTCCAAGTGAGGAGCGAGGGTTGGGATGCGGCCTCTGAAGAGTGTGTCCGTCTCGTGAAGAGGTTGGTTGCGGAGGATGCGTTTGGTAGATGTGTTTGAATTGGACGTGGTGCTTAAAGCGACATCCTTTAGTAGGAGGGTAGAGTTAAACAGCGCCTTGGTGAACCAATTGAAGGAGTATATGAGGCGAAGGACATTTTCCTAAAAAATTCGGAGATGAGAAAGTGAAGGTACTTGATGTTCTTTTGACTGGTCTCACGAGGGAGTCTCTCACAAAGCGCGTTGATGGCCGTGGCGAGGACGTCAGCTTGGGAGTTGGCGCAAAGGCCTAGATGGAGTATTTTGTCATTTTCACGAAGCACGGCCGTTGGTACCTCGGTGCGGTGAGGGATGTAGAGTGTAGTGCTGAAATCCATTTTGGCTTCAGTAGACAGGAATTGAAGCCATGTATGGTATGTTTCAAATTGGCGGGGGTTGGCAGCGCTGTCACCAGTTGCTCTGAAGGACCAGGATTCACCTACTGGACGGGGAGGTGGTGGATCCTGGTCAAATTCAAGAGGGTCGCCCCTCCCGAGGAGTGAGTCTCCAGTTCTGAGGAGAGTTGTGAGCAAGGCCGTGGATTGTCCAGTAGTAAGGGATTTGGTGGAAAGCAGGCCCTTTTGAGCAACCCCCGATCCCCCCTGCAGGCCCTCTCCTAATATTTTGCATTTAAAAAGTGTCCGGCGTGTAAAAAAATTTATCGTTGGATTACTGATCAGGAAAACCCGTGCTATTTGAATATTCCTTTGCAGGGTTTTGTTTTCTAAAGTGTTGGTTGAGCATTTTTCACAAGTTATACGTATTTTTTTTTTACGGGTGAGGGGTGTGACTTTCTAGCGCGTGGACCATTTGATACGAGTGGTGGGTATAAAAGGCATGGATAATTCCGTAGATCTTTATGTTAACCATGGCTGCCAAGTACGAGGTGGTCTTGAGGTTCCAGTGCCAGAAATACAAAGTTGAGTTTTTATCGCGAGAAGAGGTGAAAAGTCATTTGCAGAAGCCTTGCGTTTTAAACTTTACTTGTCTCCATTGTGGAGGACTCGTTTCTTCCTACGATGAAGTTTTGGCGCACAACGACTGATGTGATGGAAAAATGATCACGCTTGAAAAAAATCAAGTTTGAATGTGCATATTCCTGCGAAGCTTGTCGAAAGTACTTTCCCGATTTAGCAAAAGCTATGGTTCATACCAGGATTTCACATTTGTCTTTTCTGATGAACGAAGAGATGGTTTCAGTAGACAAAAAAAAAGGACAAACGATGATTGATGAAGAAAAAAAACGAGAGATGTCTGATGATGAGATTTTCTTGTGTCAATAATGCGAAAAGACGTTCAGGAACAATAAGTATAAACGGAGACACGAAAGGCGTCACGAAGGAAAATGTAACATGAGCTGCAAATCGTGCGGTGTGACTTACTCTAATCAGATCGCGTATAAACAGCACAAGTGTGGTGGGGGTGTAAAACAACGTGCGATGGAAATTGGAGAGTCTTCAAAAAAGAGACGTAAGTTGTCTTTTCCCAAACTCAAACCTGTGTTGAAGAAAGAAATAATTTCTCAAATACCCGCAAATTTCAACCTCGTTGTCAACAACGTCAGATCTTTAGTTGTACCTATGATAGAGGATACCAGAATCGACTGGGCCTTGTCCTACATGATTCACGATTTGAAAGACAAGACGGAGGTGACAGACGATACCGAACTCGAGGTGAGGCCTTTCAGTTTAGAACTAGGAAGATTTGATCTAGTGCGCGATGCTTTCAACAGATGCTTCTTAACTTTCAAGCGGGATTTTACGCAGGATGAAATACACTATGAGCCCTTGATTTTGTTGGAACAGTACGAGGACAAATATTGGAATCTTTTAGAACAATGTCGACGTCTTATGGTAAACTGCCTCATGCGCACGAGTTAGTTGTAGGTGTGTTGGACCCCGTTCCTTTATCCAAAATCGCGGCGTTCGAAAAAGCCAATAACATTTCGGTATCTGTTTTTGGTTTCAAGGATGACGAGCCTTGCGTTTATCGCGCGAGTTCCTTAGTTGAAAGTAAGCATCACGTCGACTTGCTTCTTCTGAACGGACACTACGTGATGATAAAAGACTTCAACAAATTCATCGCGAGTTTCAACCCCAACAAGCGCTTGAACTATTTTTGCAGGCATTGCTTACACGGTTTTCGAAATCGTTTCAGGTATGAAAACTACCACCTTCCTTCTTGCGTGGGAGTTCCGTATCAAAAGACCACATTGCCCGACAATGACGTTATCAGGTTTAAGAATTTCAAGCACGAACTCAAAAGGTTGTGCATAGCTTACGTGGACTTTGAAGCGGTGCTGCACCCAGTCTCCTGTTGCGATGGAAACGATACATACACCAGAGTTAACCACATTCACCAAACTTGCAGTTTTTCCTACGTGATTGTTGACCACTTAGGCGGAGTATTTTCTAAAAAGTTGTACAGAGGAGTAGACTGCCTGCAAGTTTTCTTCGAATCTATATTAAAGAAGCAGAAAAAGATCGTGGATTCCCACAAGCAACGAATGAAACATTTAACCAAGGAACAGGGGTTGCTGTACAAAGAAACTGCGGTGTGCCATATCTGCAAACAAGGAGCATTTACTCCAACCCAAGAAAAGGTTAACGGATTTACGAAAGTACAAGACCACGACCACGTCACCTGTGAATTTAGAGGAGCTGCGCACAGCACGTGTAACTTTTCTTACACTGTGAACAAAAACATAGCGGTTGGAAAAATACGACAGATATTTCGTGGTGAATGCTTTGAATTCGTTTAAAGATTTGAAGGCTCTGTATAATGTTCAGGATCATCGCTAAGAACAAGGAAAGAATCAGCAGCATGAAATTAGGCGGTTTTACGTTCATAGATAGTCTAGCGTTAATGACGGCATCGTTGGAAACTCTAGCTTCGAACTTAAATAGCTTTAGCATCATGGATAAGCTTTTCGAAGGTGAATCCATGAAACTCGTACGAGGACTTAGGCGAAAAAGTATGTTTCCCTATGAATACGTGACACATGTGGAAGTGTTTGAGAAGAAGTGTTTACCTCCCATGTCGGCATTTGCCTCGTTGTTGAAAGGACCGATCTGCTCCGAATCTTATCAACACGCGATGAAGATTTGGGATTTAGGCAAATGCAAAACGTTTGGAGATTACCACGACCTGTATTTGTGGACGGACGTCGGGCATTTAGCCTATGTCTTTGAAAACTTTAGAGCGACGAGTTTGGCTAATTACGGATTAAACCCCTCCCATTACATTTCTACACCCTCCCTATCTTAGGACGCGGCGCTCAAGAGGACGGGCGTGTCTTTGTACTCTTCACTAACATTGACATGCATCTTATGGTGGAAAAGGGTATAAGAGGCGGTGTCTCGTTTATAGCTAGAAGATACGCTAAAGTCAACAACCCGTATATACCATATACCTTTGATCCTGATAAAAAGAATTCCTACATCATATTTTTGGACTTCAACAACTTGTACGGTTGTGTAATGTGCGAGTATCTACCGTCTGGAGAGCACGAATGGGTGCCGGAAGACCAACTCGAGGATATAAATCTCGACAATTACAAAGATCAGAGTGACACGGGGCTGCTATTAGAAGTGGACTTGGAATACCCCGAGATGCTTCATGCATCGCACAATGATTTCCCGTTAACCCCAGAGCACATGAAAATCACAAAGTCTATACTTTCTCCTTTCAACTGTCGGGCAATCGAGGACTTGCGGTTAACGTACAACAAAGGTCTAAAGCTAACAACTAACCTTCGCTCAAAGACAAACTACATGGTGCACTATAGGAATTTAAAATACTGCATCTTTCTCGGCATGGTTCTCAAGAAAATACACAGAGCGATCAGCTTAAACAAGCCCCTTGGTTGAAACCTTACATAGAGTTTCATAACGAGAAACGGCAAGCGGCTACTAACGATTTTGACAAAAACCTCTACAAACTGCAAAATAATTCGATTTTCGGTAAGACGATAGAGAACAAGCGCAAGAGAAACAACGTCTTGATAGCAACGACGAAAGAGAAAGCTATCAAGTACGCGTCTCACCCCCACACCACGAGTTTCACTTCTCTAAGCGAGGATTTGGTAGTATTTACAAAGACTCCCGCAAATATCGTCATGAACAAGCCCATCGTGGTTGGGTTTAGCGTCTTGGAACTGTCAAAGTTATTAGTCTACCGGTTTCACTACCACCACATGATGAAAAAGTACAGACCAGAGAGATGTAAACTCCTAGTCACGGATACGGATAGTCAGTGTTATGAGATAGAAACGGACGATGTTTACAAAGATATGAAAGAAGATGCGTTGTTGTTCGACACATCTGACTACCCAAAAGATCATTTCTTACACTCCAATGTCAACAAAAAAGTATTAGGGAAGATGAAAGACGAGAGCGCGGGGTGCCCAATTTCCGAGTTTGTAGGTTTAAAGTCGAAGCTCTACAGCGTTTTGCAATCGGATGGAAAGAACAAGATGGCTTGCAAAGGCATTAAGAAACCGAAGGATCCTTGCGTACTTTTTGAGCTTTAGACATTAGAATTTCATCAGAACATGCCTTTGGTTTTAATCTGAACTTTTTGAGTAGGCAATGTCGTGATCTTTACATGCCTCGTCCAGTTCATTTATTCCTTTATCACCTTTAGCTAATCTCTTTTTTAGTTTTGTTCCAGGCCCGCAATATTGATACCCAGGTAAATGTAATTCTGCGGGCAAATGGTCAATCAGTTTATTTATGATACCCTCCCCAGATTTAACGAAGGAAGATTTTTTGCTTCCACACACATCACAAATAATAGGAGGTTCGGGTCGGTTAGATGTGTGGCATTTACATTTCACGCAAAACTTCATCTTGGTTGTTTTTTTATTATACAAACAATTTTTAACCAAACCTAAATTTTGATAAGCGATATTTTTTTTACGAGTGGTGATGACACGTCGTTGTTCCAATTCTGATAAAATTTCAATCTTCTCGTTCCTGTGACCATCGTGCCCCGCTCGGGTGGGGCCGTACAAAAGCCTTAATCTCCTGACCAGGTCGTTTGGATCGTCGTAGTACTTGTAATCCACCATTCTAGCATACCCCGTTTTTTTTAACCATACCAGTCCCCTTTTTCTTTGTTTTCCCCCAAATAGGTCCTATTATCGCCGCGTACTTGGCACCGCGATTAGACTTGGGTTTTCGATCGTTGTTTTGATAGATGGCATTCGTATTTTTCAAAAGAGACGCGTAATATGCCTTGACATTGGGAGGGTATGAAGGTTCTTTCAGGTCCTTAAAAACCAGCAAACTCCAAAGTGCTCGTCGTCCCGGGTACTGTTTACCGCCAACAACTATATCGTTTTCGAATATTTTTATGGGATTATTCGCCATGCTCAGTTCTCTGGTTTTCATGTCATATTGCAACCTTGGGATTTTCGAAAAATTTGAGCAGGAAATATTTTGCCGTTTGCCCTATGATTTGCCCCGATAACAGACCAAGGATCTGAGGGTGGTGAAATTTGGAATTTCTGGAGTCGAAACGCGTCCGTTTTGAATTGCTGAAAGCACGGGGGCGACTTTCGGTCCTGTACTGGTAGATGCGTATTCAGTTCACATAGCCGGAGCCGGAGTCGCATATTCGGATACATTGGGAGAAATGAGAGGATCTCGCACTATAGGAGTCGAATGGTCAACGAAACTGGGAGGTGTCGGCAATTCAAACTTTCCCGTGTCATGCATTGTTGCCTCAGTTTCCCACCCATCATCATCATCCTCTGACTTATAAGTTTTCACAGGAGTAGCAATTTGTATACATTTTGCTCGTTTTTTAGTTGGAAAGCCAACAACTACCTTCGAAGGACTCGCTGCGGGTGATGGTTTCGGGATAGTTGGTTTCAAAGTACTAACAATGGGTTTAAAAAACTCTTGCAAAGATTCTTCTTGTACTTGCTCATCTAAACGCTGATCCAAAAACTTTTTTGTTAAACGTTTTTTGAGTTTAACAATTTCACGTTTCGTTTCCATGGCTTTTCTTTCTTTCGGCTTTTTATTTACGCACGAAAATGAACGTTTATAACGCCCTTCATTAAACGTTTTGTCGATCGATAAAAATCCGTACGGATCATCCCAACACGTTCTACACAATGTTTTAAACTCGGGAAATTCCATGTCAGGACCGACGTGATTTTCGTACAGATGTTTTAGGTTTAATTCATCCACAGGAAAAACGATTAATAAATTGGCCTTATCTCTAATCACCTGCTTGGGAATTCTTGTATAGGACTGACTGCAATAAAAAACATCGGCATTAGAATGGCGCACTTGAGCGAAGTAACGCTCGATGTCATTTTGTTTGTCCAAAAGTACATCATCGAAAACGATGAGATTACGTATTGTAGAATCCAACTCCTCGGGAGGAATCAGATCGTTTTGCGAGTCGTGAAAACTCGCTATCTCTCGCCCCACCACTCCACCTTATTTCCGCAAATACAGACTGTAAAGCTTGGTATTTTGGTTGACACAAAGTTTTGCTATAGACATGTAATCTGTCGTAATCTAGCCACCCCTCGTTGCCAATAAAATTAAACAGTAGGTTCGTTTTCCCACAGTTTGCAGGACCTATAATCACGCATCTAATGTTCGAGGGTAGAAATGGTTGATATTTTAGTTCTTTGCGGGGGGGGGGGGGATCGTAATTAAAAATTTTCTTTGTTTTTTTTTAAGGTTTATTCAGAAACCAAACTCATAAAGTCTTGATCAGAAAATTTATCGTTGGTTGTGTTAGGTTCAGCAACTCCGTATTCTACGTTGCACCAAAGTTTCACGGTGCTAGGAGTGTCGTTGCTAACGTACAGAGTTAATGTTACCACTAACTTCCGACAAGGTCATACTTCCGCACAAAGGAAAGTCAAACCACGGTTTTTCCATAACGTTTTTGTTAAGTTTCCCTTTAGTTTTCTGGATATCGTTGTACGCCCAAGTTCTAAGGCAGAGCGGCTTATCCGCATTGTTGGTATCTTCGTTCGCCTTTTTGCAGAACGGGTAGCAGGATGTAACAGGGTGCAAGTAATTCGGATAATTGAACATCGTCAAAGAAGGGGGTTTATGTTCGTCAATTTTGACTTTTAATTTTTTCACAGATGTACCGTCTAAGATTTTTCAACGCATTAAACGTTTTGTCGATCGTTTCAGGGTCCGTCGGCCAAATCCAACCCTTGTGCTTGGACTCTTTGTTCGAAATGGGAGAACCTACTCTTTTTAAATCTTTGAATTCTACGGAAGGAGACAATGTATACTTTACTCCATTTTTTAACTCAGTTGCCTTTTCCGTCTTAACTTCTAATGAATTTGTTTCCAGCAAATTGGAGAGATGGGTGCACCAGGAAGGGTGAGGCATTTTGAATTTCTTTCTCTTGCTTATTCTAACTTTTTTCTTTTCTTTATTCTAACTTTTTTTATTTATATGTAAAATATAAAAAAGAACCGACAGAAATAATAAAAATGCCGGTAAATAAATTTGGTCAGTCTTTGAAGCGCACGCAGAGAGATGTGAAAGGAACTCCTGGGGTAGGATTTATGTAAGACTCGAATAACGATTATGACATGCAGAATAAACTCCTGACTAAAGTGGGAGCTGCCATAGAACCCAAAGATGCCGTAATTTATTCCCAGTTTAATGAATTAGAAACCGATTTAACAAAACTTAAATCCGACGTATGATTGAAGAAAGATGCGGATGGGAATTTTAGCGCTGCGAAAAAACGTATTAAAGATGTTAAACCTCCCACACATAATATATATGCAGCCACCAAGGAGTATGTCGATTCAAAAGTGGTGTTGAATGCAACCACCAAGGAGTATGTTGATTCAAAAGTAGTGTTGAATGTGGCTACTAAAGAATAAGTCGATTCAAAAGTGGTGTTGAATGCAGTTACTAAAGAATACGTCGATTCTAAAGTGGTGTTGAATGCAGTTACTAAAGAATACGTCGATTCTAAAGTCGTGGTGGATACAGCCACTAAAGAATACGTTGATTCAAAAGTGTTGATGGATTACAACATGCGAAACAACCGTTTAATTAATCTAGCCGTCGATGTAGACCCCCAAGATGCGGTTACCTATTCTCAGTTAAATAACTTAGAAACGGACATGAAAAAATTTCAGTCAGATGGGGAAGGAAGATATCAACGGTCATTTCGAAGCTAATAATAAACGAAACAAAGACCTCGCTCTTCCCACACAATCACAGATACTGCTAACAAAGAATATGTCGACAAGATTACTTTACATTTCAACAATGAGCAGGGTTTGTGAAGCACAAACGTCTGAAGAATCTAGAACCCGGTTATAATCCCGGAGATGCTGTAAATTATTCTCAGCTAATCGCTTTAGAACAGGATATGAGATCCCGACAGGTACAGTCATTACCCGAGGATGAAAGGGGAGACTTTAATGCAACCAAAAAACTAATTATAAGCCTACGTAAACCCAAAACTCTCGATGCTGCTGCTACGATGCAGTACGTGCTCGAAACATGTATGCAAATTATCAGTTTTTACATCATCACTCCATTCAAAAAAGGTGACTTTTTCTTCTGCAGTAATGGCAATCCTTTTAATTATTACTATTGCTCGGAGGAGTATTATTTGAGGGGATTGGGCTTGAGGGCTGTTCCTGTAGGTCTAAAGATGCAATGTGCAGTATTTTACGACATTTTAAAACCGGAGTACAAATATAGAGAATATAAACACCGCGAAGAATAGAGAGAAGGACCGCGTACTGGTTTTCAGTTTTATTACAGAAACTGGGATCCTGAAGATGAAACTGCAGTTGATATAAAAATTGAACCAGATGTAATTGGGGGAAAAAAACTTTTCCATCTTTGGCTTGGTGCGTGTATTTCTACAGCAGCTGATATGGATAGCCCTCCGGAAATTGGGAATCTTTATCAAGTAGATCTAAAACTAAGCCCAGGTAAATTTATATAACTACCTCCTCATCATATCTAAAACAATCTCGTAATCATGTCCCTCCATCAAGAAATTCAGAAAAAAACAAACAAAAATGACCATATTTGATTAAAATTCTTCACTCCTTCGTGATTGTATTTAACGGGTCCCAAGTACTCGGAGATAGACCCGGGAGGACCCAGATTGCCGAAACTATTGGAATAAAGGGGCGTGCCCGTAACAGTCGAGTAAGCAATGCAATGACTGCCGTCTCCATCGTGAAAATCTTCGAGATTGACAAATATCTGAGGAAAATATCTGAGCAAGGGAGGCTCAGGAACCAACATTTGACGTGCTTCCAGTCTGCATCATTTTTAGGGATTTGGTGCATCTGACACGATTTAGGAGTGACCCCTGTGGATTATAAACGTTCAGAGCTTCTGCTGTGTGTGGTTTGCAGTCGTTTTGTGCCCTATGATGGATTCCTGCTGACTTTGAAGGTTGTGTTTTGCCTGCATTTTGGTTTTGGAGTGGGCGCCGCCATTTTGGTTCCTTCTGGTTCAGTGTGAGTTCGAATCCCTTAGTAGGACTTTTTTTTTTTTGTTCTTCTTCTTTTTACCTTTTTTCTCCCCCTCTTTTTCTTTTCTCTTTTCCTTTTTCTCTTCGTCCTGGTGTTCTTGTTTTTTCTTTTTCTTTTTTTTCTCTTTTTCTCTTCTTTTTTCACTTGTGCGAAATGGAAAGGTTTCTGGTGGGAGATAAACAGTGTTTCTCGCCGGGGAGCCGAAGTGAGCCTCAAGTGAGATATCATCAAGGCAGCCATGGTGATCGAAGACGTACTCAACATTTCGACTCTGTTCAAACACATAGTGCCTCCAAACTGCCATTCCAGAGTACTCCAATGGGCTCTAGTCCAAATACACGTGTGGAAGACCAGCAGAAGCTGCCAGCATTACATGACATCTCATCGAAACTTCTGGAGAGACTTACCGATTTCAGCCTCGAAAAAGATATTGATATGGAGGAGATCAGTTCAAAGTTGAAACATATACCAGAGAAAATTTCAAGTGCGCAAGAAGCTCGATTTAAGGTGTTCATTGATATTTTCAACGAGTGGTCTTCCGGTTTTTTTCTAAAGCAGCAGCGTATACTGGAAGAGCATGCCGAGTCACTGATTATGAAGGTTGAGAGCAGGGTGGCGGCTTTTGAGGATATTCTTTTAAAGAAGCTTGATGAAAATACTCGTAGCAGGATTAGCTTACCCCAGGATGCGGATGCACCGGTCAGTGGTGGAAAACAGTTGTTGGTGAATTTGAAGTCATCTTGCGATGGTGAGCTGGAGATCATATCGGCTCACTTGAACCACGAAAATGAGATTATAACACCTTCACCTACAACATTAAAACAACCATTCCCAGAGATTCACAGAAGTGTTACGGTCCGCAGGGGAAAATATCGCAGAAAAAATCCCACGTCTAGCTGTGCACCTACAGTTCAGGGCGGAGAGCTTAACAGAACTAATCACAACCTTAATCATCACGTTAATGTATTGTGTGAGCAGCAGAATACACGTAAGGGAAACGTGTCACAGAAGGAAAGTTCGGATCACGAAAGTAACCAAGACCTTGCAGGGACCAACTCACAGGGTGGTGGAGTGGATGTTTTTCTCGGTGGATCCTGGAATAGACATACACTTATAGTCGGAGACTCTCATGTGCGAAATTTGAGAGGCGGGGTGCACCCACTTTCGAAAACATGGACTTATCCAGGACTTCAGGTGAAGGACTTGAGTGCTCGATTTGAGACGCATATTGGGGATATGGATCCGGCAGGTTCACTGGTGGTTAGTGCTGGAACTAACAGCATTGAAGAGGAATCTCCAAACAGAATTACTTCCATCATCCAGGATTGCCTGATCTCGGTGAACACGAAGTTCCCAGGGCAAAAATCGCTGTCATCGGACTTTTCCCAAGATTGGGCTTGAAGCAAGGAGACCTAGACAAGAAAGTGATCCACACGAATATACTTCTTCGGCAGATGTGTGTGCGCTGCAATTTTTCCTTTGTGTCCATGGACAGGGATATATGCCAAGATCACACCCTACTAGCTAGAGACCAGCTACATCTTACCGCTAAAGGCAAGAATACAACCTACAAAAGGTGCTTGCTCCTCTGGAAAACCAGTTTGCTTAATTGGGGAAGACCCAGTCATAACAACTACTCGTCCAACCTACACCGTTGGGGCCCTGGCTTGCACTGTGTTCAATGCATGCAGTATTAAGAAAAATGTTGGGTGTTTTAATGATCTTGTACGCAGTGAGTCTTACGACATTATTTTTGTTGTGGAGTCATGGCTCGATGCTAGTGTGACAGATGCCATGCTTTGTGACACGAGGGTGTACTCGGTGATACGTAGGGATCGGGGTAGTAGGGGGGGGGGTGGTTTGCTGGTTTTGCATAGAGTATCAGTCCCTCTGGTCGTTGGGCGGGTAGGCACCATAGAGGAAGGCATTGCTATCTACCTTCCCTCTCATAAAATTAATTTCCTGCTATGCTACCTGCCTAATAGCTACATTGACCTTGAAATCGTGAATCTCTGTAATTTTATTCTAGGGTCGGTTTTAATTGGGTATGAAACAGTTTTACTCGGCGACTTTAATCTTTCAACAGTAGATTGGGATAGAAATTGCGCCAGAGACCCTCACCATGCTTTGTTCCTGGACTTAATTGCGCCACTAGGCTTGGTCCAGCTGGTGGATCATCCGACCAGAGGAAACAATATTCTCGACCTGGTCCTAAGTAGTGATGAGAGACTTGTCTACGACCTGGTGGTTGGAGGCCATTTTGGAAACAGTGACCACTGTATTGTTAGTTTTAAGCTAAACCTTTCTGCAAATCTTCTTAGGTCTGACACAGGAGCACGCACAAGGTTGGCCAAGGGAAATATTAATTTTAATCTCTTACATTCTTCCCTGGAAATAGTAGACTGGGACTCTGTGATCTTCCGGGTTCATCCTGACATTGAAAACTCATGGTCTTGTTTCTTCAGGATACTTATGGGACATATTGAATTAAGTCGTGAACTGCCGCGACCCTTGGGTAAGGGTAAGTTTTTTGTCCCACGTTCTATTATAAAACTGAACGCCGTCAAGCTTAGGCTTTGGAAACGTTACAGGTCTGATAAACGACCTGAAACACTACGTGCTTACAATATAGCAAAAAAAGCTTATTCTGACATAACTGAATCATGGCATAAAGCCAGAGAAATTGCTGCTATCAGGGAGGGTAGCCACTCGGCTCTTTTCAAGCTTTATCGTAGTCATACTTCAACATCCCGAACCCTTCCACCCATGAAGGTGGGATCTGAATTCATCATGGACACTGGTGAAAAGGCCGAAATATTTTGTGATATCTTCGCGTCTAATACAATCATTGACGATGGTAACCAAAGCCTACCGGCACCACAATTACTGGGATCTTATATTCCATGTACCACTGTCCAGTTCACAGAAACTTCTGTAGTAACGGCCATAAAAAAATTAAAACCTAGTAAGTCTTGTGGACCAGATGGCTTATCGGCCTTTCTTCTTAAACAGCTGGGAAATGTCATCAGCAAACCTCTTTCAGTTATTTTTTCGCGATCCTTTGCCCAGACCAAACTCCCAGCTATCTGGAGTAAAGCTAACGTGATCCCAGTGCTAAAAAAGGGTTCGGCCTCTGACCCACGAAACTTCCGACCGATTGCCCTAACCTGTGTCGCGTGCAAGATTATGGAGTCAATAATCCGCGATGCTATTCTTAAATTTCTGATTGATCATCAGGTGATACGCCCCGATCAATTTGGGTTTCTCCCACTTCGATCGGCTACTCACCAGTTGTTAGCAGTACTGGACCGGTGGACAAACGCGCTGGATGTTGGAATTCCCTCTGATGTAATTTATTTTGACTTCAGTAAGGCATTCGAGTCGGTTTTTCATAGGAAACTCCTTCTCAAAGTCAGTAGTTGTGGTATACAAGGTAAACTGCAGGGTTGGCTTTCAGCTTTCCTGGATAGTCGTACCCAGCGTGTGTTGATTGAGGACACATATTCGTCCTGGGTAAACGTACCATGCGGAGTACCTCAGGGCTCAGTACTCGGCCCGCTGTTGTTCGTAATTTATATCAACGACCTTAAGTTAAGCAATGAAAGCACATATGGATTTAAGTTTGCTGACGATCTGAAGATTGGTGCCGAAAACATATCATCTGGCCCATCCCCTGAGCTCGAGTCACAGATCCAAAGCGTTGAGTAGTCTAATACTTGGCAACTGCCTATTTCCGTCCCAAAATGCTTCACTTTCCATGTTGGAACTTTGAATCCAGGCTCCGATTATTCCCTGGACCATGAGCCTCTGCCTCATTCCACTGAGGTGAGGGATTTGGGGATCTGGTTTACAGGTAACCTTAAGCCCTCTCTCCACTGTCAGAAGGTTACTGCCGCGGCTTTTCGTCGTTCGGCGATTGTTTCAAGATGCTTCACTTCAGGTAGTATCGCGACGAAGGTCTGGGCATTCAAGGTTTTTGTGCGCCCCATACTTGAGTACGCAACCCCAGTCTGGTCGCCACATTTGGTCAAGGATATTGATCTCTTGGAAAAAATCCAGCGCTGGTTCACAAAGCAATTGCCGGGATTTCGGGAAATCGAATACAGGGATCGTATTTCCAGACTGGGACTTGAGTTGCTGGAACTGCGGCGTATAAAATCTGATCTTATTTTGGTGTACAAGATCGTTCATGGATTGATCGCCATTGATCTTCCATTCTTTGATTTTTTCCCCCAACATAATCAGTACCAGAGGCCATAATTTGAAACTGGCTGTTCAGGCTTCTCGCCTTGACGTGCGTCATTATTTTTTTTCAATTAGGGTAGTCCCAATTTGGAATGCACTCAGGACAGAGACTGTAAATGCTCCGACTGTTTTTGCTTTTCGCAGGTTTCTCACAATGGAAAGGCTAAATGTGTTCCTAAAACGGCCGGTAGACAGTTAGGATGTGAATGATCCAGCCTGCCACCCCCTCCCCCACCCTTATCACAGGAACGGTGTTAGTGGCTCCCCGTCCTTCCGTCATCCTACCACACAATGTGGTGAACCAATTTATTTATTTATTTATTTATGCCACATTCGCCGCGAGGTTTAGGTTTTAGGGGCAACGTAAAAGTGCCTCTGTATTTAGGAATTTTCAAGACTTTGACCAATTGGTTGAAATCCAGATTCATTAATGGTTTATTAAAATAGATCAGCCTCTTTGGCTTCAGAAAGAGCCCTCTGCCACGACTCATTTTTTTTCCGTCTTCTTTTTTCGTTTCAAACCCGAACCCTCCATCTTTTCTTATGTCTCACCATCTCGTCCAGTACCTTAGCATCATTCTGAGCTTTCTTAACAGCCATAGTTATACCAGCTGCTCCACTTGCTAACCCTCCCACACCGGCTATGAGCCGGCCGAGCAATACCAACAGCGGTAAAAACCCTTCTCGTTTTCTTCGGTTTCCGGTCTTGCGTCTTTTCAATATTTTTCCCATTTCTTTTTCATTATATTAATAAATAACTTCGACTTTGCCTCTATCCAATTTCAAACTCATTTTTCTATCTCCGATCAGCAGCCCGTGACAGGTCGAGTTGGCGGGGACAGCGGCGTTAAATTTTAGTTTCACTTGCACAACGACGACGCCCGACTGAAGTCTCTCTGACTGTTTGGAGCAATCCAAAACCACTAGAGGGTAATCCTTTTAAACTGAACCGAATCGATGCAGAGATCCCCGACATTGTACAAAGCGCGTCTAAACTGCTGAGCCATTCTATACAGGATGGAATATTCTTCGCTAGAAAAATTTACGCCTAAATCGAGGAAGGGGTAACGCTCGGAATTTAAAGTCACGTGAGCATCTTGAAGACTACAGTTATCGAACACAGTAGCATTTTTAGTTTGAGCATCTTTTCTGTTAGTCTGCAGAGCTAGAAAGCCATGAAAAAGCATGAAAGATAGCGAGAATGGCAGCAGACCTTGGTAGGACACTTCTTTCGTGCCAGACAACAATCAACGAAAGGCCAGGGAGCAGAGGTTGAGAACGAAAAGGCTTGCATCGGGCTTCGGAAGTGGGTACGTCTTTTCTGCCAAGCAGTAGTCAACGAAAAGGCCATGCAATAGACGAAAAGTCCAGGAAGCAGAAGGTAAGAACGAAAAGTCTTCATCTAGCTGTGGAAGAAGGCCCATATTTCGTGCCGAATATCAGTCAATGAAAAGACCAGGCATTCGCATTAATGAAAGGAGCTTGCTCGAGTCACGAGAGAGCGTCTATCGAGCCAGGCGGCGCACAGCGAAAGGCGGCAGGGAATCCAGAAGAATGGCGGACGAAAGGAGACAAAAGAGAAGCGAGGATGAAGTGACTATTCAACATGGCCGATAGAGAACAAAGATACGGAGCTCTCACAGCAAGCTATTTTATTAGGAGGGGTTCACGTATGCTGGCCAGATCTAAACAACTCAGAAACTCTAGGATGTAATGCAACATTACGAGAACATAATGAAAAAAATTCACAGGTATTATATATTTTCTAGCGGCAACGAGAAATAATCTTCCCTCTATCATTTTCTACAGGTCTTTTACCATTCAACTGGTCAACAGTCAACAGCTAATGTTGTACTGATTTTCAAAAAAGGCAACACAGCAGACCCAAAAAAACTATGCCAATATCACTGAATTCCATGCCATGAAAAGTAATGGACTCAATTCTCCTTAGGGCAATGATGCATCATATTAACCGGAGTAATATTTTAAATAATGACCAATTTGGGTTTCGGGAAGGCTATTCTACAGTTCACCAACTAACAGCACTTGATAAATGGGCTGAGGCAAGGTACTTAGGTATTAACACATATATTATTCAGTTTGGTTTCAAAAATGCCTTTGAGTTTGTGATCCATCCGAATTGTTACATGAACTTAATTCTACAGATTCGATGGGAAATTACTGGGTTGGATAAAAGCTTTCATTGGGGGCTGCTCGCAAAGAGCGGTAATCAACTCTGTTTTATCCAACGAAAAGGGTCAGTTCTTGGCCCTTTACTGTTCATACTCTACTTGAATGACCTCACTTGTATCAATAACACGGTGGATCATGAAAAATTTGATGTCGATCTAAAATTGTATTCTCCCATTATTGCTGACTCTGATTGTAAACTGCTCCAGCGTGAAATAAATAATGTTGAACCCTAGGCTGTAACTACATTGTACCTACAATGCTATGTTGGCAAATCGTAAATCTTCCATTGTGCCATGCTGTTTCACTTCCTGCACTTTAAACACCAATCTCTGGCCATATAAACTATATGTTCACCTTCTTCTAGAGTATGCATTCCTGGTGTGCTCACCAAGCCTATTAAAATATATCGTCCACACTGAGTCAGTTCAGAGGCATTTTAATAAATCCCTACCAGGAATGAAAAGTAAAACCTATAAACAAGTTTGGAACTTTTACAACTGGATTCACTCGAACTGCGTAGACTTAATGCTGTTAATTCTCACTTCCTACATAATATGCTATGTCTTGATCTTCCTTTCTTTTAAATAAATACTGACACACGAACTGGGGGACATAAATTAAAACTAATTATTCCCAATTTTAACCTAAACTGTAGAAAATCTTTTTCCTCTTTCCAAATTACCCTGTTTGGAACTCTCTTCCTGACAACATTACCTTCACCTCGTCACTCCATATTTTTAGGAGGCTGTTGAATGAACTGTGTTTGAAAACTCATCTGCACCCCCCTGAATTTTGTAATTGGACATTGTTCTTAGATTTTTTGTAATTAGACAGAAAGCCTGTAATTAGAGATTGTTCTCTTCATCTTGATGCTGTATCCATTGGTAAAGATAGCTATAAATGTTACTATGTCAATTTCATGCAAGTTGTTATTGGATGACCCTTTCTTGCCGTTTTGGTTTTTGAGGGCAAATAAATCTTATATTATTATTATATTAAAGTTTGTGTTTCGTAGTGCTCTAGAACGAAAGAAAGTGGTTTGTTAAAATATTGCTTTACTACATTGTAAATTTTAAAGTTAATTATGGCCCTTAAGTGGTTTCAGCTCAGTAGTTTTTTTTTAAGTTTAAAATTTAAAGATAGTCCGATTGCCAGGTGCTAATACAAAAATGCCTGCTTATTTTGAATGGATTCCTGGTTTGCTGTATCACTGTATTAATGGTTTTAACTTGCAACTTAAAGGTATCTACCTTGAAGTGCTGCTTTAAATGCTTGTTCAAATGTCCAGTGGTTACGAGAAGTTTGGAGCATAATTAGTCATTAACTATTATGTTAAGAAAAATTATGTAAAATGTACCTAAATGTCATCTACTTAGTGTACGTGATTGAAGTGCTGGTTTTTAAATCGCGTCACATATTTAATTTTAGAATAACTGTTATTAAAATAGAGAGTGAGGCCATTGTTTGCCTTTAGGGGTTGTTTTTCTCGAAGTCTTGGATACACAGGAGCATGGATGTTGAGGACTGCGAGCTGTGACATCAAGAACATTAGGCCTGCTTTTTCCCCCTCGGGGTATTATTTAGACTAGCAAAAGAGTGTCCCGGTAAGAGAGTTTATAGTGACTTAAGGAACACCGGACTTTGCCAAACCGAGAGCTCTGGTTGTAATGTGTTGTGTGATTAGAAGAAGGCAATTGGATGAAACCAACATGGTGTGGGATTTGTAGAAAAAGTCATCACTGACGTCCGCTGTAATATCCGCAGAACCCTTCTGGCTGCTATAAAAGACTAGAGGGATAAGATGCCTCCTTCTTGAGGGGTAAGATGCCTCCTTCTAGCTGGAGGAATCTTACTTATGTAACAGTGTAGGTGCTGGAAGCTATACAGAATTCCACCGGAGTTCGACAATCATTAACGGAGCATAGCGGCTTAGATGCCGGAACGACCGAAGCAAAGTCGCTGTCAGGCTCTCTACGAATGGTAATTTTTTTTTGCTTAATGGATTATATAATGTTAGTATTATGGCCAACTTATCCACAGGCACTTGCATCTGCATCAGATTTACTGTTTGAAACTTTTTTATAAATTCAAAGTTACAAAATGTTGCGCAAATCCTCCTGGATTAGCTGATGTTGCAAAATTCGTGCTTCAGCTAAAATAACAAAATGTTGTGTATGGTCCAACATGTTATGTAAAATCATAGAAATGTGTTTGTATTTAAAACGACTGATATTTGTTGATATTGGAAATGTATTGATTGCTATGTATGCTTGTATTTCGTGCACTGTCGCTTAACAAACTCAAGATTTTCTTTACTAAGTTTCTTATTCTTCATGTCACAGTTAGCCACAATCAATAGTGATCACAGTAGGTGACTGGTAGTAAGCCTATCAGAGGGGTCACTGCCAGCACTATTCAAATCCCATAGCTGAGGAGTTGCCAAGTTGAGCTACACAATAAGTGCTTTGCTACAGGCATAAAACATAATTATTAAAAAGGACCAGGGCCTTTTATTGTTGTTGGAACTTTTCTCCTTCTCTCGAAACTGAATCATTACTATTTGCTTACGAAAGAACGTTTTTAAACATTCTTTTTAAACATTCTTTTAATAAGCAATTGTAGATTGAGTAATGAGAACAGTTTAATACTGTTCATTCGTGCCAAGAATCCCGAATAGTAACCCTACGAATAAAGCTGCAGTGAATTTAATTAAAAGCAGTCTGATAAAGAGAACTGAGCATTAAATTAATAAATAGGATTAAAAATATCTAACCTAAATCTTAATATCTAAATCTAAATAAAATCAAAATAAAACCTAACCTAAAGCTCGTTCATCTGCTATAGTCCCGTTTATCTCATTTAAGTCAAACCTTATTTATCTTAATTAAATCTTGTTTTCGATTGACTTGCAAAATCTCATTTATGTGCTTTATTATCTCAAATATCGTTTATCCGATTTATCTCTAGAAGCGTCCATCTCATCTTATATCATGATTATCTCTTATATCAAAATTCTAATTAATTAATTTATCTAAAATAGTCCAAGAAAAAAAAAACCGTGTTGCATGTATGGCTGTAAGCTCTATAAAAAACTTAATGCTCTAAAGGAACAGATGCAAGAAAAAGACATGTAAGCCACCAGCATTGCACATGTAAAAGAAGCTCTAGCTTGTTGTTTGGGATGTTGGTGATTCTTTTACACATATTAGTGCATGCTAATAGCTTACATTATTTTAATCACATTAAAATAAGCGATTTAAGGGAATGAAATTTTTTTGTAAAACGTGTCTAGAGTTGTGGAGTGTGGAGCAAGGCAAAGAACTTGTCATATGACTCCTCCAAAGCTTCCGCACATTTCAGTGTGTTGCATGTGTTTCAATTTCTAAAGTCCGTGCACCTCGTCTTCATTTAGACCGAGGATTGAGAGACGAGGATACTCAATTAAAGATAAAACTAAACAACCATGAAAAAGGTAGGTTGGCAGGTTTAGAAAGAATGATAAATTTGTGCAGCATCAAAAGCTTTTTAATTCCAAATAGATGATGCACAATTGATTGGTTCCGGGAGCAGAAGCAAAATTGATCAAAAACTGTGAGAATGTTGGTGTAAGCAATATGCTATTGTTAATTTTGAAATCAGCAAGAGATTCAAATTTTTTTCAAAAACGTCGGTTAGAGTAAAAAAAAAATTTCCAGAAAGCAGGTCACGTTCAGATAGTTGAGTTTTTGGAATAAAGCTATGACAAATGCTTAGATGAAAGCATGCTAGTATTTTCATAGCTTCATCACAAGATAGATAAAGAAATTCATCCTACCAGTCAATAACTTTCGATGATAATGAAAGCATGCTTGTTGAAAACTGAATTTGATATTCACGTTGTATTTCAGCTATGTTGCGAAGGTCAAAATGAAATAAAGGATGCTTTTATTAATAGCTGCAGAATGGTAAAACTGGTTGCAAAAGTTACCATTTGAGAGAGAGAGAGAAGTTGGACAGATCAACAGTCAAACTTTTCTTTAAAGCATTCATTTGGTACACAGGTTAACTACATGCATTGACGAAGAATTATTTGTGTTCAGGGATGAGTGAGTGTAGTGCCAAGAAGTGAAGGTCATTAGTCTCAAGTGATAACCTCATTTCATTAGTTACCCATGGATGGAAAAGTTCACACTAAAGATAATGGAGGAGGAATTTACTCGGAACAAGGTCAACATGTCGACATAATTCGAGGAACGGAGGAACGGAAGAC
Organism: Lithobius niger; assembly: GCA_023313725.1. Lineage (NCBI taxonomy): Eukaryota > Metazoa > Arthropoda > Chilopoda > Lithobiomorpha > Lithobiidae > Lithobius > Lithobius niger. Next base: position 77,031 of record JAHWFP010196238.1, on the reverse strand, counting down.
CTTAGGTGTTCATAATCAATTATGATGGTAGAGTGCTAGAAGAGTTAACAATGACTTAATATTTTAGAACCTTTCTGGAAAACCCATTAACACTAAATTGAATCAAAATGCTCAAGAAAATACAGAGCATTTTAGCCACATTGCCATCAAGATTAAGATTTCTCTTGCTACAGGGTGCAAAAAAAAATTCTAAACCCAACCCGCACTGAGTATGCTTATATTAAACAAGAATTCCCATCCCAAGGACTGACCACCCAATTTCACGATCTCAGTCCTCCTTTAACAATAGCACACGACAGGATTGCACAATGGTTTAGAACTTGCATGCAAAAAGAGGAGTGATATCGGATATCGCGCCTGCTCTGGATATCGCGCATGTTCTGGATATCGCGCATGTTCTGGATATCGCGCATGTTCTGGATATTGCGCATGTTCTGGATATTGCGCATGTTCTGGATATTGCGCATGTTCTGGATATTGCGCATGTTCTGGATATTGTGCCTGCTCTGGATATCGCGTCTGCTCTGGATATCGCGTCTGCTCTGGATATTGTGCCTGCTCTGGATATTGTGCCTGCTCTGGATATTGTGCCTGCTCTGGATATTGTGCCTGCTCTGGATAT
>JAHWFP010196238.1:8018-63951 GCA_023313725.1 Lithobius niger | reverse complement strand
CAATTACTTGTGGCCGTCTCGTTGCCGTCCATCCTACGCGACAACTCGACAGCAAGAGGGCGAGCGGGCTCATCCGACAATGAAAACGGATATGTGCTCTATCAATTACTTGCGGCCGTCTTGTGGCGGCCGTCTTGTGGCCGTCTCGTTGCCGTCCATCCTACGCGACAACTCGATTTTATTAATAAAGATTAATAATAATTCATTTCGTGCATCGTGTACACTGAATAATAAACCAGTTCTAGCCACAGTACAGCAAAACTGTATATCGTTCAAGCACCTTGTAATCATATCAAAAACCAAAACTGCTAAAAGGGGCTACCAAGTTCCGAATGGTTCGGCCCTTTAAAGGAGTGATATCAACACACCAAAACATTCGCCAAGTTAATCGCACCACTTAATATTTCGAATGTTAAATGAAAACTAGAACAATGCTACTTTCGGTAGCAATGTTCAAGTTTTCATTTAATGTCCAAAGTATTATTCGGTGCGATTAAGTTGGCGAATGTTTTGGTGAATTGATATCACTACTTTGAAGGGCCGAACCATTCGGAACTTGGCGGCCCCTTTTATCAGTTTTGGTTTTTGATATTATATCAGTCCTTTTTTAAAAATTGTGTATTAGACTCAACTCCACTACCGTGCAGATGTGTAATAAAGAGGCACGTCAACAAGAAGTTGGTTTACAACAATTTGCTACTACCTTTTGCCTATAGGACGAACCATTCTCAACTTGGTCACCTCTTTAAAGGTTTTGGGTTTGGTTTTAATTTTGTTATAATTTGTTTTATTTCGTTAGTTTTGGTGTGTTAATATCACTCCTTTGAAGGGCCGAACCACTCTCAACTTGGTGGCCTCTTCACCAGTTTTTGGCTTTGTTTATTTTGCTTTGTTTTTAGAGTTGGTTTATTTTTCGTGAATTGGACGTGAATACAAGTTCTTGGGCAACGTTGTTTAGATTTATCGTGCTACACTAGTGTGTGTCTAGGCACGCACGTCAGTATACACGTTGTCATTGTCCAAACTTTGGCTGTCCAATGAGAGACGATGTTGACAATACTAACAATGGTTACAACAATATTTTCGTACTTACGCGCCATCCCACGCCATCCTTGTTACACTCCTAGGCTCCAAACCATAAAAGGTACGCAGTTCATATCGTACTGCAGCTATTCGTCCAAATTCACAGCTGGAAGCCTTCCCGTTATCTCGGTATCGATGAATAATCACCCTATGAAAATTAACATGGGGATGAGCGGACTAGAATTAGCTAGCTAGTAGCTAGTTAGCTAGCCAGCTAGTTAACACATTTTCAGCGTTATTGAGGGTCAGATTTTGCATTGAAAACAGCTTAGCTGGCATTCCTACACGAGTTAATTTTTGTCAGATGGGTCATTGCTCTTGATTTCAACACAATTTAAGCTTTTGTACCGCTTTATTATTTTTCCCCAAGTACCTGAAATGTGCCCAACTATGCTTCAAGATATAAGACACTGACGCTATGGCGCCGCGCTACAATGGTTTGAATTGATGTGATGTTTGTTGTGATGATTGTTGCCTAACTTGGCGCGACACGCTAGCGTGTGTCTAGAACCCATTTTGGTATTCCTTCTTGCGAAAAAGAGATAAAAGAAAATGTAATTATTTTAAAAATTAGCACTGTCCGATATAAAATGTCGGTATCGTTATCGTTATCGGTAACTAACGTTACACAACCGATACTTCTTACCAATATAACATTAACTTATTAACAGCAACAGTCTTACAACGTCCATTTATTATTATCAGAATAACATTAGCTTTAGCTTAGCAGACGACACTCAGTGCACTTGACCTCTGCCTCATGCAGTTTTCATAGCTACTACATGTGGCCCTATCCAAATACTTAGTAGACATCAGTGGTCCGGCCGGGAGCCAATCAGCTCTCCCGGCAATCTCAGCACCCAATTGCGAATCTTCCGCAATACAATAGACCAGGACACGGGCCTTTTTCTCTCTCTCTGCTGACGATTCTGGACCTAAAAAGCCACCCGTCTCTGAGCACTCAGCACCAGGATCCCCAGCCAGATTTATTCTGAGTTAAGCAATTTTTACGATCGGACTTAGCCGAATTTTGAAGGAGCTTCTCTCCTTTAGAGCCTAAGTCCGGTTCAGAGTTAAAAAAGGACGCATCTTGTATAAAAGCCCCCTTTTCTCTTATTTTCCATTGGTCCGATTGTTTTAGGAGTGCTTGAATTTAATATTACGAAGTTTAACTTATTTAAAAGGAGGAATAACCCTAACCCTAAATAACTGAATTAAATAGCTTTCGGATCATAGAACTTGTGTGGACTTCCTTACTTTGCTCATTTATTGCTTTATGTGCTGTTGTTAGATTATTAGCATTTGTGCCAACAGTACGATTATTATTATCGTACCGCTGTGTCTCCGTAAGATCTTACAATAGAAAATATTACGAGAGATTTACAATGGTGTCGAAGTAGTATTCGAACAATACCTACGCCTAATCATTAAGAAAACAGCAGCACGTTACACATTGTTATTGAGCAAAGGAGCAAAAAACGTAGAGCAAGTAGGCTACCCTAAATAAGAAAAAAAAGTTGAGGAAGTAGGCTACCCTAAATCCCCAGTTAAAACTAGATCAAATTTAGGACATAATCGTGCCTAGTCACAAGAAAAGAACTACAGCTAGCAAAAGCCCGAAAAAGTTCCTTAAAACAGGAACGATTTAAAGCTTTCGACTAGTGGTAGGCCGATTGTGAAACCCAAACGCCTAGCAAACGCTCATGCCGTCAATGCACCTGTCCCTCCCGCCCAGCAGACGACCGACGCACCTGCTTCTCCTGCTAAACAGCCGACTCAATCTCGACAGAGCAGACAGCGTAAGCGCAGGCCTAAAGCACCTGCTAACTAGCGTAACACAGTTGCGGATAAATCCCCACTATGCCAGCAGCCAACAGAAGAGCATCGGATAGATGCCCATGAATCAAGTAGCCCGTCCCGTGATTCCATTCCACAGCGTTCTCGCACGAATTCGCCAGACGATTCCTGGAGAAATAGAGAGAATTATTCACGTAGCCGCTTGCCACAGCATCATAGCCTCCCACCAAATAATTCACGCTATTTTTCGGATGGATTAAACATCAATCTACCACCTTTCTTGGCCCCAACAAGAACAACGCAGACTACAAGCCAGCAACATCAGCCAATCTTGCATTCAAGCCCCACTGCATCAGACAGCAGCAACTTTTCAAGAATTTTAGCAAGCCGGCAGCAAGCCAACGAAAGCCAAGCGGAAGTTTGAAATGGCTAGCAGAAAAAATAGGCAGTACCCCACAAAACAACAACAGCAACGAAAGAATTAGGGACAAAGTAGAAGCCCGAATGTGGGAGGACATTAGAGAAGCAAAGAAAAACCCGCCTAAATTCTCAGGGGAAGGAGGGACTGACATTTTCACCTTCCTCCTCCTTACGGACAACCTGAGAAAAATTGATCCCCATTTGCCAGATAGCGAGCTGATAGCAGCAGCAACCAACAAATGCATCAACAGAGCAGCTCGTTTCGTCGCAACGAACCAAGTAATCGCCAAACAAACATCATGGCCAACTTTCAAATCAGCTTTAATTGAAAGATTCGGCGCTGGAGGAGCCAAAATTACCAGGGCTTAATTTTTAAGGGCAAAAATGTATGAAGGGGAATCAACTGAAGCATTCACCGATCATCTAGAAATCATGGCAGCCGAAATTTGGGTGGTTCAGCCAGAAGATAGCGTCTTAGAAGCAACGCTTAAGAAGAGAATGTGAGACGAAACCATGAGATGCACCTTTAAATCGACCATGCCCAGAGGACTGAAAACGTTCTTAGCTAATCAAAATCCTAGGAGCTAGGAAGAAATGCTTCACGTCACTCTAAACTGACAGACAAAAATCAGCGAATATACAGAAGGAGAGCAACAGCCTAAAAAGGGACCACCACCTAAGCCTACAACCATTACAAGCTTCGCGACATCAGCCCCAGACGGAACATTAAACGTAGCATCAGCCGATCTAACAGAAATGCTCCAAGAAATCGAAAAGACAAACAAAGAAGTCAGAAACCTAAAAATGCGTGGCACTGTGCAAGAAGCCAGAGTCAACGCTTTCCAGGCGGAAAGAAAAGAAACACACTCGTGCTTCAGATGCTACGGCCAAAATCATTTAAGCAAAAATTGTAGGACTAAAGACAACCACCTAGATCAGTATGACAGGCAAACACACGAAGACTAGAAAAACTAGGCAATCCCATCCCTAGAAGAGGCAGCCAAGGCAGCTACAAACATCAATGAGAAAACCCAAACCAACAACGAAGCTACAACCAGGGAACTAGGGATAATTCCCAACTCAACTTAAGTACCTACAAACGCCGTAACAACCACGGAGGTGACAACGCAAACTTCATTCAGCCACGCAATTCGACAACCCAGCAGTCAAAAAACTAGATGTCGGCTCAAAAAGTAACAGGTTTTTTGAGTTAGCAGGAAACAGCAGCAAGGAAAAAATTCCGATCAACGCAACGAGTACCAAAAATCCTGAAATTCCATCGTCCACCCCCACCCCTACGCCTAGAGAACAAACCAACAAATTATTCAACAGCAAGATAATCCGTTCAACAATCAACGCTGCAGGTTTACTCCTAGATCTCTATTCTAAAGTCGGCTGGCATCAACAAAACTTGCATTAAAATACAGGATGCTGACACTACCAAGACTAGCTTTGCATTTTGGTGCTATCCCTGATAAATACGTAGCTCCAGCTTTAAACCTTAACTCGCACCTCACACCAAATTTTTCGGAGCTACTCAACAAAATTAACAAGACTTTCAAGTTAGCATGCGACTCAGTCATGTTAACACTATTCGAAGACGGCATCGACTCCACAAATTTCCACTCGGAAGTAAATTTATCAAGATCAAACAACCCCATTGTAGTGAACCGGGTTCGGTTCCAAGTGAGACCCAACTCTGGCTTGGTTAACGTGAGAGCAGCTGCCGCGTGAGGGCAGTGCATCCCTATTTATTACATTGCATCACACCTGATTGGTTAGTTACAAGTGATACACACAGCAAACCTGTGTGTGTTAATACAACTAACTACACTGAATAGTAGTGCCTATAACCAGACACTACAACCTCTCCTACTAAACTTTAACAACACTTTTGTATTTACACAATTCCAAATTCTTACTATATACACTATGTACACTATTTACACTGTGTTGTTATTTAGCAATTAGTAAAGTTATATCCCTAAATTGTTTCTACTCTTTCCCCCCTTCTTATTTTCAAATTAACTTTCCAAATTAATGTCTTAACCAAGTTTTTTATTCTTTCAATACCAAAATTCTTGTAATCACCCAAAAATAGCGATCACAACTGTGCATTCACATCTTTTTGTAAAATTTAAGCCTTTTTTTACTTAAATTATTGAAATCATAAAGATTTCATTTCTTTTCTTTTCACCAACAGCACACAGCAACAGAAAAAAAAAACATGCAAACACAAGGTAAAAAAAAAATGACAAGTTAGCTGCCCAACATCACACCAAGCGGTTTCGGACCAAAACACAGTGGTTTTGTACCCAAAACAGTTCAGAGATTCAGTCTCTCTGGTTTTTTGATACGTCGATGTCACTTTCTAGCTTTTAACTTAAAACCCGAAGCCCCGGTCAACGATGATGTCGCTACTGGCACAACAACAGGGTCACTCAAATCTTCGGAAATCACAGCCAGCTTCGGCGGCGAAGCTCTAGATGGAGTAAGAAGTGGTGGAAAATCCAACTGGTTACCATCTGGCGATTTACTACTTGGCTTACTCGGTGTTTTGACTGGGATATTGTGAGATGTTTTTCGTGGAGAAACACCATTAGACATACGTTGTGGAGAAGACATTGGAACGGTAGGTAAACTTCGGCACCTCGACGGTCGCGAAATGCTCGTCTCAACCTCACGACCCTGCGCCTCATTAATCGGATTACCTTGCCAATTCTGCATATTCGAGGTAGTTGAAAAGTTCTCGACTTCGAAAGCATCAGCCTCTCTAGCTGACAAAAGACTAGACTGAGTAACTAGCTAAATTAAAGGAGCTGACCAATTTGCATACATTCAAATGGTCTCACCCCACTTAAATATTAACTAGGCCTATTAAATTTGAAGAATTTAATCACTTTTAAAGTTACCAGCTCCTGCTTGTTCACACTGCAATTTACACATCAAGGAAAATTTAAGTCCTTGTGTGACCAGCTAGGTCACTCTTAATTACTGTCGCAAATAGTAATTAATAAATAAACCTGTTTAAACTTGTTTAATAAACCAAACCGGTCCCCCCCAGCGGCATCGCCTGAGATCACACAGATCTCACAAGTTCAGATTGACTAGCACTAAAATTTGTGTTGCTACCCCCTTAAATTATAAAGTAAGGCGTAAATAGCAAGCTTTAAAATACATGTTTTACACTTCGACTAGTCGACTAAGCCAAGGAGTATTGTAATTAATTATACGTACGCTACTCCGTATAACCTCACCATACCCCAACCACTAGATGGCTAACATTTTCTAGGTTTACAAGTTTCTACACAAACCAGGCTTAATTTTAATTTGCAGTACAAGAAACTGTTCATATAACTTCCACCAATAAGACTCAATTAGCCTACGAATTTCACACAAAAAAATTTTTTCACACTGTAGCTTTTAACACAAGCCAACAACATCATTTTTTAAACTCATTTAGTTTTTAAACCTTTTTGAATTAATTTAACTTCACCCTTATTAACAAGTTAAACCTTAATAAACTTTTAACGTTTTTAAACACAAACTTTCTGCATTTAAGCAATGGAATTTCAAATTAAACCTTCTAACCTAAATCGCATTTAAGCACTAGGAAATACAAACGTTTTAAACACAACGTTACACATGAGCTGCTCGTTTAAATTTAATTCACACTAGCCTAACAAATTTCCTCATACCAAGCTTATTTCCACGCACCGGCCCCTGTGCCAGCATGACTAAACTTGAATGAAGAAACCCTAGTCCTCCGCCTTTCCGAAGAACTGTTCAAATCTGACCTGTATCCAGCGTAGAATTGCGCACTCTTCGTCCTCAAACTCCCGGGCTGCAGTCCCTGGCTTCGAAGACGTCAAATGGCGTGCCGTTACAAGGAGTTGCAGAATCCGCTGCAAAGATTCCAACTCTTAAACCTGTAACAGCTCTTCCATAGCTCAGCATACAAGGTGAAACGTTTTTCGTTACTCATTAGGCTTCGTTGACTTTAAAATTTAAACGCTTACGTTTACACGTTTCAATGCCCATGACCATACCCTTCGTAGCTGGTAATGGCCAAAATGTGGGGCATGAAACTGATTTCAAACTTTTAAAATTAATTTAAAAGTATCCCATCCTGTCGCCAATGTAGTGAACCGGGTTCGGTTCCAAGTGAGACCCAACTCAGGCTTGGTTAATGTGAGAGCAGCTGCCGCGTGAGGGCAGTGCATCCCTATTTATTACATTGCATCACACCTGATTGGTTAGTTACAAGTGATACACACAGCGTACCTGTGTGTGTTAATCAACTAACTTCACTGAATAGTAGTGCCTGTAACCAGACACTACACCCATCGTTCTAGAATTAATCGGAGACAACAGAACAGTTGAATTCCGATGCACGTCGGACGCCAACGAACGAAAATCACATTTGATTCACTCCGGCGAAGCAATCAAGATTTCCGACAATAACTAGCAAGAATGGAAGCTACGCATCCCTTTAATTCCGTCTGTAACATCACCAACAATCTGCCTTATTTATTGGGACAGCACTTCAAACCCCAAAGTCATTTCAGAAGAAAAACGGAAAAAACTAGAAGAAAAAAGGAAAACGGAGCAACGAGCAAAATCTGAGCTATCAAGCAACCCAACGCCACACCAACTCCATCTAGCAGTGGCGATTGATACTACTGGCCTACTTCTAGAACTAGACCCAAGGAACGAAGCAAGCGACAAAGAAGAGCCAACTCACGCTCGAATCGACTGTATAGGCTATAACTCAAAATCCACTCACCCAAGGCCCCATTTAATTTTTAATTTCGGAAATTTAGGTGAAGTAGCACTTTTAGACAGCGGAGCAGGTGTTTCGCTGATCGAATCATCTACTGCACGAGAATTGTTGCGAAACGCACAAATTAAATATCACGAAGTCAAAACGGTAGCTCCCGTAAATTTAATAGGTGTCGGTGGAAAAAAGATAACAGCAAAAATAGTGATCGCTGAAATAAGCAAATGGGGATTTTCCACAAGCCAGCAGTTCAGAGTCATTCCCGATGACAGTTTTGGGAAAATCCACATTTTATTGGGTTAGGATTTTTTGTCAAAACAACCTGAATTGGTTAAGTTAAATTGTTCAGACCAAATTTTAGAAATAGGGGATCTCAAATTTAATTTGTCTCCATCACCCTTTGATGCGTGGGAAAATTATGGTCAGAACAAGGAATTAATTACTTTCGAAAATTATAATGTTACAACTGAACATATTGAAACGATCAATATTTCTTCAGATGATGAAACAGCAGAGAATCCACGATCTATTTGGATCCGACACCTCAACAATATTCATGTTGAGGTGCCCGTTTCTTTGTACAAAGATGTTGTTTTGCCAAACAACAGCGAGACAAAAATGTGTGGCGTTCTCCACCGAGCGTATCCTGAACAGCAAAGTGGCATATTTTTGCCACAATGCAAAGAAATTCTGATCCTTCTTGCCAGATGTTTGGTTAACACTAGCTCTACTGGTTTAATTTCGATTATGGCTATTAACACATCTGGGGAGGATCAATTTCTAAAAGCAGGCTCTAGTTTAGGCCACTACACAACAGCGGAGATAGAATACAATGACGAAGAGAACAATGAAGAAAATCCGACATCTCCGACAACAAAAAATAATCCCCTCCCGAAGATCCTACTCAAACAATAGGATGGTCAGCCACTTCCCTATCTAATCCCGGATCTCCGTCTGACTTCCTTCCCCCTTCAAGGCCCACTCGGACCAAGGGACGCACAGGGATAATAGCCAACACAGAAGGACACATTGACTCAACAAAAGCCAATCTCGAAACCGAATCTGACTTTTCCCTTCCTTCAAGGCCCACTCAGACAAAGGAACGCACACAGTCCATTGACTCAACGCTACCAGCGGACACAACAACCAAACAAAGACAATTTTCAGAAGATGAATGGAACAGCTTGAAGTTTAAATTTAATTTACCAGCTTTAAACGAAGAAAAGCGAATGGAATTTTTGGACATGCTCAAGACACACCAGGACGCCTTAGCAAGAATGAATTCGATCTTGGAACATACGAAAACTATGAAGTGAACATCAAAGCCCCAGTAAGGTCGAAAATCCACAGGGTACCTTTCCATCAACGGGAAATTTTGGACAAGTACTTAGAAGAATTAGTCAGTATTGGCGTAATTAAAGAATGCACAGTCCATGCCTTCTCATAAAAAGAAGACCCGAGGGATATAGAGTCGTCGTTGACTTATGCGGCGAAACACAGTTACTGAATCAGTCTCAGTACCCCTGCCCATCATCAGTGAAGCATTCGCAAATCTCAACGGCGCCAAATACTTCACCAAGCTAGATTTTCGAATGGGATTTTTTCAACTGAAGTTAGATTAGTCTGCCTAGGAAAAGACAGCTTTCCAGAGTGCCAACAAGGTGTATTGTTTTTCCAAACTTCCAATAGACCTGAAAGTAGCGCCTGCCCACTTTCAATTCTACACCCAGCAGATTTTCGCAGAGATTTTAGGTGCCTACTGTACGATCTACCTTGACGATGTGCTCCTCAGCTCCTGATATTTCCGAACGCACCTACTACACGTCAGCAAGGCCCTCTCACTAGTGGAGAAATCAAATACGAAACTCAGCCCCGAGAAATGCATTTTCGCTGCGAAACAAGTCAAGTTTCTTGGATTTATCGTTAAACGAAGATGAAATACAGCCAGATAGAGACAAGATTAAAGCCATGGAACTCTTCCTACAGCCTAAAAACGTTAAGGAAATATGCAGATTCATTGGAATGTGCGGTTTTTTTCACCGACACATCCCCCCTCTTCAGCTTACTCAATGGGCCTTACCAAGCTCACCAAGAAGAATGCGAAGTTTATATGGGACAAAGAAGCAGACGACGCTTTCAAGGAACTAAAGAAGGCTATGGTTAATGCAGCAACTCTACGCCACCCAGATTTTTCCAAACCCTTCTACGTAGAGGCTAATGGAAGCGACGTAGCGCTCGGCGGCTGCCTCACACAAGTCCATGATGGCATCACCTACCCCTTAGCCTATACTTCAAGAACCTTGACACCTGCCGAGATAAAGGAAAGAACTACCGTAAAGGGAAATTTTAGCAGCAGTACATGCCTGTTAAACTTATCGTACATATCTCCTTGGTGAATCCTTTTTTTTTGGCATCGGACCACATGGGCCTGTATTTTTTATACAATAGTAGTGGTTTATCCCCTAAACTAGAGAGGATACTAACAAGACTAAGGGAGTACGACTTCGAAATCCAACATAGGCCTGGCAGGCTTATACCTGTGAGTGATGCTCTGTCACGAGTAGAGATACCAGTTTGTGTACAGCACTCACAATTCCTTGACTGGACACGAGGCCACGTCGTAGCAGAGCAGAAAGCAGATGACTATTTCGTAAAAATCTGGCGACATCAAGGACAGCGAGCCAGCAGACGTCATAGATGCCAGTAATAAAAGGAACATTTATTACAAGGATTTGGACAGCATGCTATACATAACATGGCTAAAAGACCCTTCATAAGGAACGTTAGAAGATATAGCCCAAGTTTGCATCCCCGAAGCTCTAGTAAACTTCTGCATTCGTGACTACCACTCCTCCCTCGCAGCTGGCACCGAGCAGCCAAAAGCACCCTCAAGCTTATCCAACTACATTTTTTTTGGCCCACCATGATCAGAGAAATGGATCACTACGTGAAGACATGCCTTACTGTCAACAGTATAATCGCCCTAACAAGCCATACAAAGCGACACTCAGAGCCTACAAGCCTCTACAGAGACTAGGAGAGAGGGCCTATGGATTTGATCGGAAGACTAATTTAACACCACTCACAAAAATAGCGCCTCCGTGATGACACTCGTAAACGACTTCAGCCACTACGTCATTGCTTTTGGAATTCCCGACAAACGAGCCGAAACTATAGCTAGGAAGCTATACACCAAGCTTTTCGCACGATTCTCACAATTTTCGCACGATTCCTATGCTTCCCTTCCCCCCAGAGTGCTCTGTTCTGACCTCGGAGGCGAATTTTGCTCTTAAAGTTAGCGCAGAATTATGCAATTTTGTCAACGTGAAGCAAATAAACTTCACCCCCTACGCTACTTGGACAGGAGGAGGTGTAGAGATCTGCAACAACTCGGTACAAACCGTTTTAGGGAAGATAGTTGCAGACGATCCACACTCATGGGATGACAACCTACAAGCAGCCCGCATTGCTTTGAAATCTACACCCCACAGCTCTACACTGTTGTCCCTCCACCTACTTCACTTCGGCGTCGAATTTAGGATTCCCAGCAGCTTAATCTTCGAACCTGCAAAGAAAATTTACAACAGTGACGACACAGTAGTCAGACTGGAGACAAAACTGTTAAAAGCGTTCGAGGTGGTACGTCAACAAAAAGCTATCGCAACTCAACGTCACCAGAATTTCTACAACAAGACTGCACACCGCTACAGATTCATGACAGACGATTACTTATTAATTAAATCATTCGTGAAGATTGAAGAAATCGCCAGTAAACTGCAGAAAGTTGGGTTGGCCCGTACAGACTGGTAGAATTCATAAACCCAATCATCGTGAGAGCAGTGCACTACCTGCACCCCTTCAAAACCGTCAGAGTGCACGTCAATCACTGTCAGCCTTACTTTATGCGATCAAGAAACCCGATTCAACCTTTCTCCACGCCCGACGACTTGGATTTGGCAGAAATCCAGAATGGAGGATTGAACGAAATCCGAACAGGAAATCCGTGATCTGATTTCCAAACTGCATCTCGATCCGTCCGACCACGCTGCAGAAATCGATGCACCTTGCCTGCCATTAAACATTAATAAACTGACTGAAAACTTGCCAGTTTTAACCCTTTCCCACTCAATCCGGCCGCAACCGCCCGCGAAAAACGCGGCCGTCAATCCTCAATCCGCCCATGGCCGCCCGACACGCAAAGAGTTTGTTTAGTGCGCGTAGAACGGCGTAGAATAGCTTTACGAACGCGGCGAAAGCTTGTAGTTGTTGCTAACAGATGGCAGCACCAGCTTGGACAGATTGTTGGCTTCTTGGCCAATTAAATTCGTCGTTATAAGCTGTGAAACACTACGAACCAATGAGAACGCTTGTTTCATGAGTGGCTTCGCTGCCACGCGCGCTCAAAGGTAGAGGGAAAGAGCTCTGTAAAGAGGAAGCGCTTTGTCCTTGAGGTCAGGCTGGCGAGCGGCCAATGCAATGGCGGACAGCGATAGCAGTAGCGGCAGTGATTTTGAAGGTTTTACCGAAGCAGACATTTACTATTCTCAAAGATTATGTGCATTAGCACACGTTAATCGTCCTGAATCGGATGTTAGTTTGTCCGAAATGTCTTCTTCGTTGAGTGATTCATCATCGGACTCGGACGATGCTGAAATCTCAAAAAACAAACGGCCCCGTATCAATGGCGGCGGCGATAATCCAAGACGTGTTGTTTGGAAGAAATTTGTGACACGGCCTAATATTAATCCATTTTCGGAGGATATTGGACCATGCCACGATCTACCTATAGGTTCGTCTCCTATCGATTATTTTCATTTATTTATCCCCGACAGTTTCTTTGAGTACATGGCGGACCAAACGAACTTGTACGCCGAGCAAACGAACCCAAACGATGCGCGATGGCAGCCCACAAACATAAACGAAATAAAAGCATACATTGGCATAAACATCGTTATGGGTGTTCATAACTTAACTGAATACAAGGATTTTTGGTGTGAAGATAAATTTTTGTACTGTGCAGGGGTTGCCGAAACCATGTCAAAATCCCGTTATGAAAAGCTCACACAGTATTTTCACATCGTCGATACGTCGCAACAACCAACTCGTGAGCTTCCCAACTACGATCCAGTTTTCAAAGTTCGGCCCCTTATTGACTTATTACTAAAAAACTTCATCAAGTTTTATAAACCTTCTGCTAATCTAGCCGTAGATGAAGCGATGATTAAATATGATGGAAGAATTTTTTTTAAACAATATATGCCCATGAAGCCTGTAAAATGCGGAATAAAGTTATGGTGTTTAGCAGACAGCATCAATGGTTACTGCTGCAATTTTAGCGTGTACACGGGAAAATCAACACAGTCATCATCAAAAGGTTTAGGTTATGACGTAGTAATGTCATTGGCTGAACCTTTTCTTGGACATTATCGTCATCTCTATTTTGACAATTTTTTTTCTTCGGTTCAGTTAGCTGAAGATCTACTTGATGAGCTAACTTACTGTTGTTGTACTACACGTGCCAACAGAAAAAATTACCCCCCAACTTTTCAGAAAGCTTCCCTCAAGCGAGGAGAAAGAAGAGTACTTCAAAATGATAAAGATGTTCTGGCCTGCCTTTGGAAAGACAAACGGAATGTAAACTTTCTTTCTACTAATGCTGGGGATAATGTAAAAACTAAAGAAGTGCGGAAAAAGGACAAAGTGTTTTCACTGGAAGTTCCAGAAGTAGTCACTATGTACAATCAGTACATGGGTGGCGTTGATCGAGTCGATCAAATGCGGTCTTACTACGACGTAGGAAGGACTGGAAGGAAATGGTGGAAGTACCTTGTGTGGGCACTACTAAACTTTACGTTGTGCAATGCATTTACACTGTACAGTGCCACCAACAAGCCGGTGCCCAAATCTAGAAAAGACAGGTTTACAAACAAAACTTTTCGACTTGCCATAGCCCGCAGTTTAATTGCAGGCTTTTCGTGCCGCAAAAGACGAGCAAAGCTCAACAGAAATGTTGTTGATGTTGTCCACCCTAACATTTTGCTTGGGCATTCCCTAGTAAAATTTGAAGGGAGGAAACGTCACTGTGTTCAGTGTTCTACGAATGGGAGGAAAACGGCTAGTGGTAGATTTGTAGAGACCTATGGATGTGATCACTGTTCATCGAGCTTGTGCAGAACAGGAGTCTGTTTCAATGAACATCATGTAACTTTGTAATTTTTTTGTTGTTTCACCTACCTGTTATGTGCCTTGGCCTATTACTGATTTGCTACAAAGGGGGGGTTATGCTGCGCAAACTTTTAATCATAATTTTTGAAGTAGGCCTATACAAAATAAATGATATTTTTTTGTATAATACACTTAGTTTTTGTTAGGCCCTACTGGTTTAGGCCTACCTACTTTTTACATTATTGTATTTAGGAATTTCTACTGAAATTATACAAATGTTTTTTTTTTTAATTAGGGCTTATAATAATAATTAAATGTATGAATTACCACATTTCACTATTACATCTTTGTTTTGTCAGACCACACAAATATCAGTAACCTAGCCCTACTTGTTAGTAGTTTTTTTTCTCTGCTGTGTAAATCTTTTTTTATGTACATGATATTGCATTTAGTGTCACTAGGCATACCATTTTTATTGTCCTATTACTTGCCATCATTTTTATAGTAGGCATATATACAAAATAAATATCACTTAGTTTTTGTTATCCATAATGTTTGACCAAAATTTCATATTTTTGTTTTTACAAATTTCCACTGAAATTATACAAAATGTCACTTAACTTTTTTTTTTTTAATTAGGGCCTATCATGTTAATTACTACATTTCATTATTATATCTGTGCAATAAAGTTTTAAAACTAGTTTCACTACTATATCTTTGCAATAAAGTTTTAAAACTAGTTTCTCATGCCTGTTTCCTGGATGGCCTGTACGCTTCACTGCGCGCATTGCTGCCCCTTAACATATTCTGCTTGTATTCTGCTGAGGAGAGGTGGGATAAGCTGGGGGAAAGTGGGTGAGTGGGAAAGGGTTAAATTTCTGTTTTGATTTCTGGAGCAATTTTACAATAAATTCAATTAAAATTTTCAGTGTTGTTGTTTTAATTTTCGTAGCCTTTTTTGGTTAATTTTCTTTTTGCAGCAACCATTTCTGCAGCTGAAACGCTACAGCGTTGCTGTGGAGGAACATCTGGCATTCGAGAATTCGGTGCCAAAGTAGTTTCTTTGGGTTAAGCTTCACCGGAGTGGGAATTGCGGCTCCAAGCAATTTTTTTGTTCCGATCTCGGGAGTATTTGTGTACATGAAAAGACAAAAAGATACAAAAAGATAAAATCGTGAAATCAATTTTTCACACAAACAACAAAATACAATTACATTTTTACCTAATTTTAAAGGTGGACATTTTTAAAATTAACAGAGCCGATTCTCTGCACGAATAACTAGGGGACAAAACGTTTTAGCGTTACTCGCTACAGTTTAAAAAGAACTATCATTTAATTCATATATAACGGATTACAACAAAAAAAACGAAGAAGTTGTAGCCAAATGGTAATTTTACAAAAAAAAACTACAAATTGAGCTTGTCTGGAGCTCTACGCAGTCTCTTTGAACGATGAGCATTTTGAAGCTGCGCTGCAATATCAACCTGTGTTGGTGATAGCACAACTTTGCGTTTATTGGGATTCGGTTTCGCCTTTTTGTTAGCATGACCTGGCTTCGGTGGTGATTGCTTAGCGGGTGGTGACGTAATAATCGATGGAGATTGTTACCTTTCCGGCTTAGAATTTCCTTGAAGAGGGGCGCTGGTAGTAGCCAAAGGTGATTGGTTATTTACGTTAGCAGACTCATCCACTTCGTGTGTGTGTGGTAATTTCGCTGGAGATTTCTTTCACCTGGTGACTTGCGATTAAATTCTCAGGTGATTTTTCAAGCTGTTGGATTGGTGGAATTTTTCCCTCAGTAACAGAAATTGACTTTCTGGATTGGGCGAGAGATCGACGCTCAGGAACTACGCCAGCGAAACTTGGCTTTCCACGTTGCTTGCCGCCAAAAGATATGCATTTGAAATTTGAGTGATCTTGCTCATTATGCATGGAGAAATTACTGCTTTTCGCCGTCGAAACAAGTGCATTTGGAGGCTCTTCTGGATAATCATTTTCCGGGGTATGTAACCTTAGCTGTTCGCGATGTTTGCAAATCGTATTACCATTAGTATCAACGATAGTATAGGACCTATTTTCACATTTTTGGTTAACCATACCGACTGACCATAGCCTGTCATTTGTCGTTGAAAAGTCACGATACCAAACCTTTTCACCTATTTGATACGATTTCAACTCACGATGGTGGGTGCTCTGTACTTGTTTTAATTGTTTACGGCGTACGGCTGCAATAGGGTCAAGGAACAATAAATCCAGCCGAGACTTTAATTCTCGGTTAAAATATAATTTTCCGGGTGTTGCTTGCGTGGTAGCGGAGATAGTGATTCGTGCTGATAACAAGTAAGAATTTATACTCTCTTAGACCCCTGTCGCCGCGCGGCCTTGTAAACTCTCTTGAAATTACGGACGTATACCTCAGCCAAACCGTTGGTCTAAGGCGCAAAATTGGCCCGGTCATGTGCCTAATTCCGTTGGATTTCAACCAATTTTGGAATTCCGCGGACAAAAATTGGGCAGCACTGTCCGTAACTAAGCTGTCCATTAAACCATATAAAGCTATGATTGTTTAAAACGTCAATGACACGCGCGGACGTTGTTGACTTCATTTTATGCACAAAAGGAACTTTTGAATGTGCGTCTACAAGAATGAAAAACATGTAATTGTCCATCGGCCCCAAAAAATCAGCGTGTAAGCGATTATTTGGTTTTAGTGGATATTCCCACGTATGCTTAGGACCTGACGTTTGAGTATCTTTATATTCTTGACAATGTTAGCATGAGTTGACTTTATTTTCAAAGTCAGAGTCAATCTTAGGCCACCAGACTCTTTGTCTAGCTAAACTTTTCAATTTAACTATGCCTAAGTGAGCACTGTGTAGATCTTTCAAGATTTGTCTCCGCAAGGCCGTCGGCACCAGGACTCTATACCCCCAAAATAAGGTTTCGTTTTCGACAGAGAATTCAGCACGACGTGTGAAGTACGGTAACAGATCGGGAATTTCGCATTTGTCAGGCCAACCATGGTTCACATAACGATAAACTTTTGAAATGATTTTATCACGTTTACTTTCAAGAATGAGTGTCTCGTTTAAAACTGGAAGATTAGAAATAGTTTCTAAAGCAAGAATATTGTACTGCTCTTCTGCTTTCTCGAATTCCTCGGTATTTGGGAGGGGAAGGCGCGATAAAGCGTCTGCCGGGAATGTGTTCGAATTTGTAATCATAAGCATTAAGCATCACTGCCCAACGCTGAACCCTGGCGGCTGCCATCTGCGGTATTCCCTTTTTAGGGCCAAAAATCCAAATTAAAGCCTTCTGATCAGACTGCAGTATGAATCGCTGACCATAAACGTATTCATGAAACCGTTTCACTCCCCAAGCCACGCTGAGTGCTTCCCGGTCAAAATGCGAGTAGCCTCTTTCCGCTTGACTGAGTTTACGCGAAGCGAAAGCTATCGGCCGTGATTCACCGTTTTTCATGACATGCATCAGGCACGCGCCGACCCCATAGGGTGAGTCGTAACAAACGAGCTTGAGCTTTAATTTCGGATCGTAATGAACCAGAACTTTTGATTTAAGAAATAATTCTTTTACTTTACTCACGGCTCGGTCGCATTCTGCCCCCCAAACCCACTTCACACTTGGGCTTAGCAAACGTGTTGCTGGTGACAGAATATGAGCGAGATTTGGTAGATATTTTGAGTAATGGTTTACAAAACCCAGAAAGCTCTGTAGCTCTTGAATACATGTTGGGTTAGGAGCGTTTGTGACTGCTTCGATAACCTCAAGGAGTGTATGCAAGCCTTCTGCATTTATCATGTGGCCTAAATATTTTAATTCAGGCCACCGACAGTTTGCACTTCTCGATCCTAAGTTTGGCTCCTGCATCTTGTAAAGCATTTAACAGTTTATTTAACGATTCGTCATGCTCACCCCCCTTCCCACTCACCAGGATGTCATCATAAAACGGGAGACATTTGGGGATTTTACTGGTGACTTGAGTCATTACCCTCTGGAAAATTCCAGGACTGGACGCTAGGCCCAGGGGTACGCGAAGCCATCTAAACAAACCCAGGGGTGCATTTATTGTCAAAGCTTCTTGTGACTCTTTGTCGAGTTCAATTTGCAGAAATGCATCCTTAAGATCGATAAGGGAAAAAGTGTCACTGCCTGCTAATTCACTGAATAATTCTGCGGCCGTGGGAACTGGATAGTGGTCGACTTCGAGTTGAGGGTTCACGGTGGTTTTATAATCACCAATCACTCGGATTTGACCATCCGCTTTGTGAACTATGACGATCGGCGTAGACCACTGAGAAGTTTCCACAGGCTCTAGAATTCCAAGGCCAACCAATCTACGAATTTCTTGGTTAACCTTTTCTTTGAGTGCTAATGGAACCGGTCTTACACGACTGTACACAGGCTTGGCATCAGGTTTTAAATGAAATTTTGGCTTTAAAATTCCTAAACTTACCCATGCCCTCAGAAAATAGCTCCAGGAAACCCTTCACTATTTCGGAAGTGTCAACTGGCGTAATGCTAGTTCAGCCCCTGTTTTGATGTTCACTTCAAAGTTTTCGTATGTTCCCAGATGGAATTCATTCCTGCTGAAGGTGTCTTGGTGTGTTTTGAGCATGTCCAAAAATTCCATACGTTCTCCTTCGTTTAAAGCTGGTAAATTAAATTTAAACTTCAAGCTGTTTCATCTTCTGAAAATTGTCTTTGTTAGGTTGCTGTGTCCTCAGGTAGCTTTGAATGGTCTGACCCTACGCTGTTGATGTCAATGGACTGTGCGACTGAGTATCTGGGTAGGGCCACATGTGGAAGCTATTAAAAGGGCATGAGGCAGAGGCCAAGTGCACTGAGTGTTGTCTGCTAAGCTAAAGCAAATGGTATTCTGATAATAATAAATGGACGTTCTAAGACTGTTGCTGTTAATAAGTTAATGTTATATTGGTAAGAAGTATCGGTTGTGTAACGTTACTCACCGATACCGATTACCGATATTTTATATCGGAAAGTGCTAAATCTTAAAATAATTACAACGCCCTTTCTGAAATAAGGTCGGCTACTCCTTACTTGGGGTAACGATCTATCTCCTTAAAGATTTAATTTTAATTTAGTGTTTTGATTAACTTATTCCGTAATATGCTTCTACTCGCTGGCGATTACTGGAGTAAACTTCCTGCTAAGATGCAAAGAAAAACATCTCAGGCTGCTCTAAGAATTCCCTTAAGTTTATAATGCATTTTAAGTTTTCCATGAGTAAAAGACCTTGCATAGTATTCCTCAGTTTTTCGAATACATATTCGGAATCCTATTTTACTATTGGGGTGGAATGATTGTTAAGTGGGCCTAGTTGTTGATCGGTGAACCTATGGGTTAGAATTTTCGAATTTCTTTGAGTTCTCATGCAAAACGGAAAAAAAATTCCTGTGATGGTACATACATGTCAGACATTTTCATATACAACACTGTACAATGTTCAATTTCGTAGTAATAATTCAATATTTTTTAGAGTTTTTGACCTATGTGACAATATCGGTCAATAAAATTTCGACTGTGTTACAATTTTCTTTTCCTTAACTAGGTGTTGTGTCTTAATCTTTACCATGCGGCTCGTGTCTCCTAGTTTTTATTGCACTGGGAGAATCAGGACAAAATAAAATTCCTTTTTATCTCATTTGCGGGGTCATTTGAGTTTTGTTTGCTGGTGCTTGTTTAGTGGCAATTTTGCTTTCTGTGAAAAGTTCGTTTTTCTGTAGAAAGTTCATTTTTGTATAGAATTCAGCATGTTTGCGGAAAATCATCTTTCTTGTGACGAAATCTTCTTGCCTTTCGAAGAGGTCTCCTTGCTTGTAAAGAAGTCGTCTTGCCTTTAGAGAAGGTCTCCTTACTTGTGATGAAGTCTCCTTGCTTTTAGAAAAGGTCACTTGCCTTTAGAAAAGGTCACTTGCCTTTAGAAAAGGTCATTTGCCTTTAGAAAAGGTCTCCTGCCTTTAGAAAAGATCGTCTTCCTTGTGAAAAGCGTCTCTCTGAAACAATAGAAAAAAAATTTTGGGTGTACCCTGTTTCGGCTGATTTGTGTTTTTACATGCGTAATTGTAACGTTTCTCTGAAATAAACATTTTTATGTTAAACCATTTTATCATTTTGTTGGTATATCGAGTGCGTCTCTGCACTTTGTTCGTTTACTTGTGAGTTATTCACATTTTCTAGTGCCACTGATGGCTTTGTGAACTTGGTTTCGTTTTCGTTTCGCTTTGATGCGAAAACTATTCATTCGGTCGTGGCGCCATCTCGTGAACAGAAGATGAACGATTTCATTGTTAAAGGTACCTGATAGGAATCCACTGTCCCAGCGCGGCTTTCATTACTCGGCTCGATTGGATCGCTGTTAATTGATTTACTTAATTAAAATCATACATTACTCAGATAATTTTTTGGTTACATAGACTGAGGCTTGAGAAATGGTTTCCAATTGTTTGTCGGATTCTGTGGTGTCTTATACACAATTTCGTGGACTTAAAATTTTTCGGTCCAAAATTAATTTTTAATTAGCCAAGTTTTTAGGAGTGGCTGGACAGTGCCTCTGTTCCCTTAATGTTACGCAATGCGAGGGTGGAATGCACCTGGGGGAGTGTGGGGAAGAGATATTTTATTTTTTCCAGCTTCCAGGATTTTGGTCGTGTGGTCATTTGAATTAAAGTATGCAAATCAGCATGGTTCAGGCCATGCCTTCTCATAAAAAGAAGACCCCGAGGGATATAGAGTCGTCGTTGACTCATGCGGCCTAAACGCAGTTACTGAGTCGGTCTCAGTACCCCTGCCCATCATCAGTGAAGCACTCCCAAATCTCAACGACGCCAAATACTTCACCAAGCTAGATTTTCGAATAGGATTTTTTCAGCTGAAGCTAGCTGAGTCTGCAATGGAAAAGACAGCATTCCAGAGAGCCAACAAGGTGTATTGTTTTTCCAAACTTCCAATGGGCCTGAAAGTAGCACCTGCCCACTTCCAATTCAGCGCCCAGTAGATGTTCGCAGAGATTTTAAGTACCTACTGTACGATCTACCTTGACGACGTGCTCCTCAGCTCCTCAAATTCCCGAACGCACCCACTACACGTCAGCAAGGCCCTCTCACTAGTGGAGAAATCAAAAACGAAACTCAGCCATGAGAAATGCATTTTCGCTACGAAACAAGTCAAGTTTCTCCGATTTATCGTTAACGAAGATGGAATACAGCCAGACAGAGAAATGATTAAAGCCATGGAACTCTTCCCACAGCCTAAAAATGTCAAGGAAATACGCAGATTCATCAGAATGTGCGGATTTTTTCGCCGACACATTCCCTCCTTCTCAGCTTACTCAATGGGCCTTACCAAGCTCACCAAGAAGAATGCGAAGTTTATATGGGACAAAGAAGCACACGACGCTTTAAAGACACTAAAGAAGGCTATAGTAAACGCAGCAACTCTACGCCACCCAGATTTTTCCAAACCCTTCTACGTAGAGGCTGACGGTAGCGACGTAGCGCTCAGCGGCTGCCATACACAAGTCCACGACGGCATCACCTACCCCTTAGCCTATACTTCAAGAACCTTGCAACCTGCCGAGAAAAAGGAAAAAACTACCATAAAGGAAATTTTAGCAGCAGTACACGCCTGTGAAACTTTTCGTATATATCTCCTTGGTGAATCCTTTTTTTTTTTGGCATCGGACCACATGGGCCTGTATTTTTTATACAATAGTAGTGGTTTATCCCCTAAACTAGAGAGGATACTAACAAGACTAAGGGAGTACGACTTCGAAATCCAACATAAGCCTGGCAAGCTCATACCTGTGAGTGATGCTCTATCACGAGTAGTGATACCAGTTTGTGTACTGGACTCACAATTCCCTGACTGGACACGAAGCCACGTCGTAGCAGAGCAGACGACTATTTCGTAAAAATCTGGCGACATCAAGGACAGCGAGCCAGCAGACGTCATAGATGCCAGTAATAAAAGGAACATTTATTACAAGGATTTCGACGGCATGCTATACAGAACATGGCTAAAAGACCCTTCACAAGGAAGATTAGAAGATATAGCCCAAGTTTGCAGCCCCTAAGCTCTAGTAAACTTCTGTATTCGTGAGTACCACTCCTCCCCGCAGCTGGCTACCGAGCAGTCAAAAGCACCCTCAAGCTTATCCAACTACATTGTTTCCGGCCCACCATGATCAGAGACATCAATCACTACGTGAAGACATGCCTCATCTGTCAACAGTATAATCAAGCCTCTACAGAGACTAGGAGAGAGTTGGTCTGTGGATTTGATAGGAAGACTAAACACCACCAAAAAAAAAAACGCCTACGTGATGACACCCGTAGACGATTTCAGTCGCTACGTCATTGCTTTTGGAATTCCGGACAAACGAGCCGAAACTATAGATAGGAAGCTATACACCAAGACTTTCGCACGATTCTCACCCCCCCCCCCCCAGGGTGCTCCGTTCTGACTTCAGAGGTGCATTTTGCTCTAAAGTTAGTGCAGAATTATGCAATTTATTCAACGTGAAGAAAATAAACTCCACCCCCTACGCTTCTTGGACAGGAGGAGGCATAGAGATCTGCAACAACTTAGTACAAACCGTTTTAAGGAAGATAGTAGCAGACGATCCACACTCATGGGATGACAACCTACAAGCAGCTTGCATTGCTTTGAATTCTACACCCCACAGCTCTACACTGTTGTCACCCCCACCTACTTCATTTCGGCGTCGAATTCAGGATCCCCAGCAGTTTAACCTTCGAACCTGCAAGGAAAATTTACAACAGCGACGACACAGTGGTCAGACTGGAGACAAAACTGTTAAAAGCGTTTGAGGTGATACGTCAACAAAACGCTATCACAACTCAACATCACCAGAATTTCTACAACAAGACTGAGCACCCCTACAGATTCATGACAGACAATTATTAATTAAATCTTTCGGGAAGATTGAAGAAATCTCCAGTAAACTGCAGAAAGTATGGGTTGGACCGTACAGACTGGTAGAATTCATAAACCCAGTCACCGTTAGAGCAGTGCACTACCTGGATCCCTTCAAAACGTAAGAGTGCACATCAATCACTGTTGGCCTTACTTCATGCGATCAAGAAACCCAATTCAGCCTTTCTCCACGCCCGACGACTTGGATTTGGCAGGAATCCAGAATGGAGGATTGAACGAATTCGAACAGGAAATCCGTGATCTGATTTCCAAAATGAATCTCGACCCATCCGACCACGCCACAGAAATCGATGCACCTTGCTTGCACCCCCAACAAAAGCTATCCTCTCCTAATCAAGCTAACCCTCAGCAAGACACCACTCCAGCTAAAGGAGCAGAGAATTGAAAGCGTAAGCAACGCGAACCTCACACGTCCGCAACGTTACAGAAACATTTAAGACTTAGAGAGCAAGAATTGGTAGAAAAGCGTAAGTTACGCCCAAACCACGGGCACCTGACCCGTTCCAGCATTAATACTCCAGAAATTAGACGTAAGCGTAATTTCGATCAAGCATTAGTGCAGGATCACGAGTAGCTAAGCCCCCCCTCATACCGGAGAAACGCCATACAAATGTGAAGAATGCGTTCGAGCGTTCGAAATCACACTGAATTGCACCAACGCAAATTTCATTCTGTCACACTATTTAATTACGTAGCACATCGTAATAAGCAAGAGAATTTGAACCTTAATTTGAAAATTCGTAGCAATTCGTGCATACGATTTGCTAAACCAAATTCACAATGTCAAAATTAGCACGACAGTCGCTACACATAGCGAGACAACGTGTTAGGTGTGATGTTGCTAACGTTGGTAAAAAGCAAATATCCCTTCCCCATAACCACATCAATGCCGGAGATTGTAGAAAAATATAAATAATGAACAAATAAATAAATAACGATTGCACTCGTAAATCTATCTTGTCGAAAATAGAGCCGTAGAATTTCCAGTTGTCAGCGACGTGTCAGTACGGAGAAAAAATGGAGAAAATGTGAAGCATGCGGTACAGCTTTGTAGAAATCCATTTCTTCGTAGAACAATTAATAAGCTGCGAACTTACCGTAGAATTACTTCAGGTATCAGCATGAATCATTTATGAATTTATTGGTAAATATGTCATAAGTATAAGCTCTTCACAACATTTCAGTGGAAAGAAAACGTACATCAGACCCTAATTGACGATCGTACAGCATTTTGGTTGTGCAAATTGATTTCTGGTTCCGTTCCAACGAATTGTACGAATCGGAATTGCGCACACATGATAAGAATTAACTAATTTAAGTAAAATTGTAAATGATGCACGATTCAAAGTTACGTTAGTTGGCTATCAATTGGCATAGAACAACGTACACGGATACGTCAAGCAAATTTACGAACAGTTAGCATAAGATATTTACGTCTAAGAATTATAGAATTGCTTTATGAATTAAGATTCATGTAAATTAGGAATTCAGTGCTAATAAGAACCCTAACGGTTCAGATAATCTAAGTGCAAGCCAATTCACGATGCGAAATTGCAAATTCGGACAATGGCGGACAAAGAACTTACCTACTCAGCCGTACATACCAGCGAAAATTGTTCCAAAAAGCGTAAAAATCTATAAAAACCATGGACGATTAACCTTGGTACCTTTAGGAAGCCACACAGGCAAAAATTATGTACGGATTGCACCTAGAAATTACTATTACAGTACGAAAAAGACGGAATTCCGTTACATTGTATGTTTCAAATGCAGGCACGAAAAAAAAATGTCAATCGAGGTAACTTTGCAAAGGCCATCCAAGAGCTCCGGCCACGGTAGCCTATAGTTACCACAGTTACCTGTATCAGCCATGATCGCCTAGATTGAGCATAACACCTAAAAATCATAAATGTTGGAATTACCTAAGAAATGAACCAACTAAGGAATCAAGTTGCTATTAAACCAACACCAATTTAATTTTACACACAAATAAGTAAAACAGAAAAAATAAAAAAGAAATAGAAAGGAAATGGGCAGCCACCGGAACAATGCGAGGAAGCAGGGCACAAAAAATATCAACGATAATACCGCTGCCAACAGGGAGGCGTAAAACCGGAGATCCGACGGAGCATTAAACGGGGCCCTCGGCCACCAACGATAAGGACCTCCGGTTATTCCAAAACTGGCACGGGGCCCCAAGTTTGTCCTCATCACTCGCGAGATCCACTACCTCGATCCCAGCTATCGGGTCCTCAAAGCTCGGAATGGGGTTTTCTACCAGCTCGGCAGCCACCGGATCGACGGCACCAGCGGTGGGCAACACGGGGCTAACGGAAGCGACAGGGCAATGCGGGGACCCATAAACTTTGTGCATTGCAGTAGGGCCCCGGTTAAGAAAAGAGACCTCGTCAGCAAAGATGATAAACTACCGAACGGATGTCGCGGTGAAGTTCCGCTGCAATCTGCCGAGCTGTTGCAGGCTCCGGCGGAATGCTGAAAAATAAAATAAAATAAAATAACAAATTGAATCATTTATGCCTACACTAACCTAAGCCGTAATTACGAAACTTAAACAAATCCAGAATCTAAGGAATATCTTCTTTTCCATAAGCACTCATTCCCCCCCCCCCTGGCAAATATTGCGTCACACATGAAAAAAAATTTTAAGAAATTTAAGTTTCAACTCAACCCTCCCGATTTTATCACATGATATGAAAATTTCTCCCACTTTCAAAATAAGATGTAGAATGTTAAAGTAGCAATAGCCAAACATCAGTAAATCGAAAATTAGAACTACTAAGAAGTTCCAACCAGAAAAATAAATGTTGCTAGGATAGACCTAAGCAACCAGACGCAATGTTTACACCCCCCCCCCCTCTCACAGGAAAAGCATTTAGAAAATTAAAATCTATAGACAGCAGTCCGAAAATTAAGATCTATAGACAGCTATCCGAAAATCCACCCCACGCCCCACCATTCCCAATTTCATCTTTCCTTCCCAATCCTTTTCTCTCCCCCCCCCCAACTCTCAAGAAATAACTGAAGTTAAGCAAACCAGTCTCTAGTTAAACCAAAAAAAATATAAGGCAAAACGTCATTCGAACAATTAAGAATTACCTTCAGGTCAACACGACCCACAATGAAAAGTCGTTATATCGTTAAGGAATGCACATTCCGCATCAATTAATAAGGAAATAGAATCTAGAAAGTACTTTCAAAGAAATTGATTTGCTTAACAAGCTCGATAATTACTAACACTCGACTTAGTATAACATAAACTTCAAAAGCAACTGCGTTCGTTCAACAAAGTAACGAAACGTGGCCACCAACTTCGGCGGCCACAGAATTCTTAGATGCAACGATCGGAAAAATTTCGGTATGAATTACGATAATTAAGTATCATATTTCATTATCTCCATATACCAATGCAAAACATACTAACTTAAATCAAAATCACAGTTGCTAACTTGTCATAGGCCTAGAAAAATTTTCTATGTCATCTTGGAACAAAGAATATCCCGATCGCCACGTCTAAGAAACTACTTAAAACAATACACCAACCCGAAAATCGGGAAAACTAAAGGAATTTAAACAAAACAAAGTAATTAACTTACAAAGTACTCCTCCCGCAGCAGAGGACAGTCAGGGTCCACCCATACACCATTCGGGAAGGCAGCCCGACATCTCGGACAACGGTGATTGTGGTGTGGAGCTTCCATAATCGTTAAAATTCTCAATACAACTGACCAAACGGCCAAAATCCAGGAAACTGAAAAAATAAAATACCTCTCCCCACACCCCCCCCCTCCAGGCGTATTCCTCCCTCGCATTGCGTAGCATTAAGGAAACAGAGGCGCTGTCCAGCTACTCCTAAAAACTTAGTTGATCAAAATTAATTTTAAACCAAATAATTGAAGTCCTCGAAAATTGTGCATAAGACACCACAGAATCCGACAAACAATTGGTAACCATTTTTGAAACCTCATTCTAAGTAACCAAAAAATTATCTGGGTAATGTATGATTTTAATTAAGTAAATCAATTAACAGCAATCCGAGTCGAGCGACAAAACCGTGCTGGGACTGTAAATTCCTAGCAGGTACCATTAACAACGAAATCACTGCCTTCACGTCATGAGATGGCGCCACGAGCAAACAGAGCTTAGATTTCGCATCAAAACGAAACGAAAGCGAAATTAAGTTCACGAAGCCATCAGTGGCACTAGAAAACGTGAATAACTCGCAAGTAAACGAACAAGGTGCAGAGGCGCACTCGATATACCAACAAAAGGATAAAATGATTTAACATAAAAATGTTTATTTCAGAGAAATGTTACAATTACGCATGTAAAACACAAATCAGCCGAAACAGGTTACATCCGAAATTTTCTTTTCCTTTTGTTTCAGAAAGACGCTTTTCACAAGCAAGGCGACCTTTTCCAAAGGTAAGTGACCTTTTCTAAAGACAAGTGATCTTTTCTAAAGACAAGGAGACTTCATCACAAGTAAGGAGACCTTCTCTAAAGGCAAGACGACTTCTTACAAGCAAGGAGACCTCTTCGAAAGGCAAGGAGAGAGTTCGTCACAAGAAAGATGATTTTCCGCAAACATGCTGAATTCTATGCAAAAAACGAACTTTCTACAGAAAAATAAACTTTCTACAGAAAAATAAGACTTCCAGGAAAAAAAAAGCGCCAGCAAACAAAATTCAACTTCCCATGAAAGAGTTAAATAAGTTATTTATTTTACTGCCGATTCTCCCAGTGAAATAAAATTACGAGACAGGAGCCGCATGGTAAATATTAAGACACGACACCTAGTTAAGGAAAACAAAATTGTAACACAGTCGAAATTTTATTGACCGATAACATAAGTCAAAAACTCGAAAAAAAAATATTGAATTATTGAAATGTGCAGTGTTGTATATGAAAATGGCTGACATGCATGTACCATCACAGTAAGTACTAAATAATACAGTATTAGCACTTGCCCCCCTCTCAAAAAAAATTCCAGTTTTTTTTGTTTTGCATGAGAACTCACCAAAAAATTCGAATATTCTCACCCATAGGTTCACCGGCCAACTACTAGGCCCACTTAAGAATCATTCCACTCCAATAGTAAAATAGGATTCCGAATATGTATTCGAAAAACTGAGGACTATGCAAGGTCTTCTACTCATGGAAAACTTAAAATACATTATAAACTTAAGGGAATTCTTAGAGCAACCGGAGATGTTTTTCTTTGCATCTTAGCGGGAAGTTTACTCCAGTAATCGCCAGCGAGTAGAAGCATATTACGGAATAAGTTAAAATACTAAATTAAAATTAAATCTTTAAAGAGATAGATCGTTACCCTAAGTAAGGAGTAGCTGACCTTATTTCAGAAAGGGCGTTGTAATTATTTTAAGAATTAGCACTTTCCGATATAAAATATCGATATCGGTAACTAACGTTACACAACCGATACTTCTTACCGATATAACATTAACTTATTAACAGCAACAGTCTTACAACGTCCATTTATTAGTATCAGAATAACATCAGCTTACCCAGATAACGGGAAGGCTTCAAGCTATGAAATTGGGCAAATGGGTCCACTACAATACGAACTGCGCACCTTTTATGGTTTGGAGCCTTGAGGCGTAACAGGGAAAGTAAGAAAATATTGTTATAACCATTGTTAGTATTGTCGGCATCGTCTCTCATTGGACGACCAAAGTTCCGACAATGAGAACGTGTATACTGACGTGCGTGCAAACTAGTGTATAACGATAAATCTAAACAACGTTGCAAAGAAATTGTATTCACGTCCAATTCACCAAGTGTAAAAACAAAGCAAAATAAACAAAGCCAAAAACTGGTGAAGAGGCCACCAAGTTGAGTGTGGTTCGGCCCTTCAAAGGAGTGATATCAACACACCAAAACTAATTAAGTAATTAAACCAAACCAAAAGCCAATAAAGAGGTGACTAAAAAAATAAATTGAGAATGGTTCGGCCTATAGGCAAAAGGTAGCAGCAAATTGTTGAAAACCAATTTCTTGTTTACGTGGCACTTTATTACTCATCTACACGGTAGTGGACTTGAGTCAATACACAATTAAAAAAAAAGGAGTGATATCATATCAAAAACCAAAACTGGTAAAAGGGGCCGCCAAGTTCCGAATGGTTCGGCCCTTCAAAGGAGTGATATCAACACACCAAAACATTCGCCAATGAATATACTTTTGGACATTAAATGAAAACTTGAACATTGCTACCGAAAGTAGCAATGTTCTAGTTTTCATTTAACCTTCGAATTATTAAGTGGTGCGATTAACTTGGCGAATATTTTGGTGTGTTGATATCACGCCTTTGAAGGGCTTAACCATTCGGAACTTGGCGGCCCCTTTTACCAGTTTTGGTTTTTGATATGATCAGAATAACATCAGCTTTAGCTTAGCAGACGACACTCAGCAGATGCCTCTGCCTCGTGCACTTTTAATAGCTACCACATGTGGCCCTACCCAGATACTCAGCAGGCATCAGTGGTCCGGCTGGGAGCCAATCAGCTCTCCCGGCAGTCTCAGCATCCAATTGCGCATCTTATGCAATACAATAGACCAGGATACGGGCCCCATTTAAAAGCAACCTCCCTGGCCTTTTTCTCTCTCTGCCGACGATTTTGGACCTAAAAAGTCACCCGTCTCTGAGCCGTCGGCACCAGGATCCCCAGCCGGATTTATTCCGAGTTAAGTAAATTTTACGATCGGACTTAGCCAAATTTTAAAGGAGCCCCCTTTCTCTTATTTTCCCTTGGTCCGATTATTTTAGGAGTGCTTTAATATTAAGAAGTTTAACTGATTTAAAAGGAGGGATAACCCTAACCCTAAATAACTGAATTAAATAGCTTTCGGATTGTAGAACTTGTGTGGACTCCCTTACTTTGCTCATTTATTGCTTTATGTGCTGTTGTTAAATTATTAGCATTTGTGCCGACGGTACGATTATTATTATCATTCCACTGTGTCTCCATAAGATCTTACAATAGAAGATATTACGAGAGATTTACATTAAGATGAGTGAAGTTAATGGTTCGTTTAACAAAAGATGTCGCAGCAAGGTGGTTTAGCAATTGAACTCTAAAATGCACCATACAGTAGTCACTGAGACTAAGATGAGGACCAACCACCACATCAAACACAGTGCAGTCATCAATAGTGAAAAGTAGGTCGAGAATATTTGGCTCACGGGTTGGTTCAGATACTGAGTAAGACCATGGATAGCAATACTATCCAGAAAATTTTGGTGGACAGCGTTTGTAGCTCTGACTGCCTGCTGTTAACAGTAGACAGGTTAAAATCGCCGATGACCACATTAGAGAAGTGGGGTTTAATGAAAGAGTTAATAAAGTCGCACATGTGTTTGACCTGCAGGTCATCGTATCCATCTGGGACATAACCAAGAATGAAATTTAGTTTTGATGAAATGAGGACTACTGTGATTGCCTCAGCCATACTAGACATATTATCCAAGACAAGGTCAAACCCCTGCGGTGGACCACCATGACAACGCGGTACTCGCGTTATCTCCTAAAAACATCGTAAGGGTGGCCCCTAGTAACCATACAATCAGTTATGGTGGAATTCAACCAGGTTTCAACCACGAAAAGCAAATCAAATCTATGCAGAGCTAAAAGGGCATGGAAATCACACAAATTGGCAATCACACTTCGAGCGTTAAGCAAAGCACAGTTTAAGCCAAGAGTTCTTCCGTCTGTAGGCGTGGGGTTGGCAGTTGACAAGCAGAAGTGGGGTTGGCAGTTGACAAGCAGAAGTGGGGTTGGCAGTTGACAAACAGCATGTGGCAGCCAAGGTGGTAATCACTGCTGGAAGTAACGAACTCTTCGTGAACTTGTAAAATGTAGCTGGAAATACTGTAGCCGAAAGAAATGTGGATGCAAGAAAGACAACCTACCCTGAATCCTGTACTGCAGTTGGTAAGGGAAACTGTTCATACAAAATAAGTATACAAGTAAAGGAGGTAGCTAATAAGGGAATAATTATTATTAACGTCCACATCCCGTTTCCGGCAGTGGTTTACATTTACGATTAGTAGAAGAGGTATTTTGTAACCTTACAGAAATGTTTCTTTGCAATTTCAGTACTAACTATTGCAATTAGTGCCTTAAATTATATGAACTTCATTACTTGCCATTTAATTACCTTTAATTTGGCATACAGAAATCTTTTAACTGGACAGATAGTAGCGGAGCTATCAACATATCAAAACAGTACTGCCATTTAAAAAAAAGGCAGCCATTTTGTTTTCATAACTTTTCTTTAGGGTTTTGGTTCCGGAATTAATTTTGTGTATGTATCCTTGAATGGTGTCAAATATCATGATAGTATCACCAAGTGGAGTTTACCGAGAAAAACTCGCTCTAATGTACCGTACTGCATTACCGTAATAGTTATTACAGGTTTACAGTCTTCTGTTCCATAGGCGTATCTCCGGAATCACTGGATGGATTTTGCTTTACAATATGTCAAAATAAAGGTTATGGTACAAAGAGTAATTACTGTTACGGTTCCTATCCCATTTTCTGCAGTGGTTTAGGAGTTAGGTTAGTATAAGCAGTGGTTTGGAAACCTGGAAATTTCTGGAAATTTCTTTGTAATTTCAGTTCAAACTATTGCATTTAACGTTTGGAACCATATGACTTTAATTATTCGTAATTATTATCTTTATTATGACATAGAAATTAAAAATCGGTCAAATATTGGCGGATTTATTATCATTTTGACAAAATATGGCCGCCATTTTTAAAAACGGCCGTTTTGTTTTCATGACTTTTTGTGAGGGCTCTGGATCCAAAATTACTTCTCTTTACGTTCCCTTGCATGGTGCCAAGTTTCATCTTGGTATGACGAAATGCAGTTTTCGAAGTAAAATGTGTGCTAACAGGTCGTACTATTACCAAGAAAGTTTCTCAAATTGCAGAACTTTCTTTAGTTAAAGATGGGAAAAGTCAACATTAGTATCCTCATTCTGGGTCTTTGACCAAGTTCCAGGCAAACTTGTTGTTGCCATAAATGTTAAATTCATTGGAGAATACAATGGGCCTGATTATTTCGCATTTGGTTTATTGTCATTGATGTTTCCCACTCAGATGGTGGAGCATCAGATATGAAAATGATCAGGCGGAATCAGACTCTAGAACCTCTTCACGAAGTGTGTCATTAATTTCTTGTCCTCTTAGCCAATAGTACCCATTGCTGTTTGTGTTGGAACCTCTACCAGAAAATTACCCACACCCCCTAGTACTCCGAGTGTATCCGGGGGGAACCAATGTAGTTTAACAACACCTTTACAGGCCCAATCTCTGTCTAATCCCGAAAATGGGTCACTATCAACGGGGGTAATGCACTGTCGTAGTGGAATGCCTCGAAGGGGTAAATAGACTAGGGGGCAAAGAGCCATTGCTCAGGGCCATGCTGTAAGGGGGCGGGGGCGTTGCCCCTCCCCCCCAAAAAACTATCAGGGGCGCCAAATTCGGGTCTCAAATTTAGAAAAACAATTCTCTTTTAAAAATTTACTTTAACTGGTTAACGATTACAAGAAAGGTAATGAACAAAAAGAATTCATCAACTAGCAGTAATCCAGTAACCGATGTCAAGGTCACGTATATTCTTCCCAATGGCCTGAAGTCCCCATCCCAATTCCCAAGCCAACCCGTGCCCATCACGTGACTGATAACTCTCGGTATGGGGAAAGCGAGTAGTAAAAACGTAGGCAAGTTGGGATGGGCAGCATTTGACTGGCGGATTTTCCACTGACATGCATAGCAAAAGGATTCGGGGCGCAGGGCCGACCCAAGAAAATTTACGTGCAGCAGACAAAACGATGCCAGAGCATCTAAAGAAAATTTTGTAAAAAAAAATAGAAGGTACCGTGTATTTAATAGTTTATAAATTTTTCCTGGACTGTGCGCTTCGTCTAGGATTGCATACATAATTTTTCTCAATGCATTTATGACCTTAAAAACAGTTGTATTGTTACCAAATATCATGTTCATGTTTTAATCCCTAGATTTCTCTTATAATAGTTTGTGTAGTTAGGGCTTCGTTTTTTTATGGAAATTTAGTGACCTGTTGGTTCTCATGTTACCGCCTTGCTTCAATTACGGCATCACTGGTTATTCTAAAAATTACTGCGTCCTCATCAAACTGGGGCAAATTGTCATTTTTTCGGGTTTGACTATTTTAGCCAAATAATATCATCGGTGCAATTAATATCGAACATATTTCTTTAATCATTACCAGACCTGACTAAAAAGACATCATCTCTGCAATGTTTGTCGTGAATTACAACTGCAAGTGACTGACAGAAGATTAAAAAAAAAAAAACTCTAGTTCATTAGAATACAAATTTGGTTGTAGTTTACGTTCATAAGACTAATATACATGATAAAGTTGGTCTGCGTCTTATGGATAGGATAGGATTCGAGGTTGGGGGGAGGGGGGCAGCAAGCCGAAAATGTGACGCTTTTTCAGTCCATGGTGTGAAGCCATCCAAATGGATCCATGACAATTCGGTTCCAAAATTATACAAATAGTGCGACAATTATTTGGTTGCATTTAAAATATGACTCGTACGAAGATCCCGTCTCGCAATAAAAAAAAAATGAACTCGCTCGCTATATAAATGCAAACAAGGTTTAGCTCCATGAAGTACTATAAAACCTATTTAAATTTTGTTGTTGTCGCTTGCACACATGCTACGTGTAAGAACTTTAGGGGAAAGGAGGGGGGGGGGGCTGCCTTTCGCACTGGAGGGATAAATATCCTAAAGCCACGCCAGACAACTGCTGGAAACCCACTGCCAGTAAATATGGAGCGTGAAACTCTGAGTGTGCTCTAAAATCTGTATTGCACCAAAATGTCACCGACAATTATTCAAGATTAAGATTAAAATAACATAACTTGGCCTATATTCTCATAGTTGGTCAACAATTGGCATTTTTTTTAAAACTTGGGACAAAATTCTCAGGTTTTTTTTACTGTTGGAAACAGATTTTTTTGCTGGGACTGAATTTTCTAGGACCGTGTTTTTAGGTACGAATTGTCTGGCATCCATCCAAATAAGTTAAACTAGCAGAGTCGCTCGCTTCGCTCGCACATTCCGCGTCGTCTCGCTACGCTAGAGGAGATTTCTTGCTGCAACACTTATGATACACACAGACCTTCCACATAAAAAACGATCAAGTGAATTATAAGAGTGTAGAATGCGATATCGGTTATCTCGAGAGAAGGTCAATATTTTTTTTACGTCCAAGGAGGCAAGCAAAAAGATCAAGCAATTTATCAGAAAAGAGCTGTTCTGATGACAAACGCTGATTTTCGTTCGCTTCGCTCACTCAGTCAGCGCAAACATTTCCTCAGAATCGAGACGGAATCAATGTAACCACCAAGGACCACACGTCACTTGTAATTTGTGTTAGTATTCTTTTTATATGGGTTTTCTTGTTTTACTTATTTTAAGAATATTGTTCGTTACGTCCTGCTCAGTACAGACTTTTCCATGGGCCTCTTATCACTTCACTTTCTGATGATCCCTCACTTGGAGAAACATCTGCAGAACGTCAGATGTAATCTCCTACGATGGTGAGAGATGAATGATTGCGAGAGCAAAGCGAAACACACATTGAAAAGTTTTAGTTTACGTGGAAATCACTCGCTTTGCTCGCTCAATACATGCATTGCCGAGCTTTAGTAACACGAATGTTTCCGTGCTTCGGAATCCAAGAAAATGACGCCTTTTTAAAACCAGGTCTATGAGTCCATCGGTTAATACAAAACCGATTTTAAGATGTAGGTGTGGTGTGTTGCAAACTACGTCGTCTGTGCATCCTTCTCCAGATCAATTCGCTTCGCTCATGGAGATTTCTTGCTGCAACACTTATGACACAGACAGACCTTCCACATAAAAAAAACCAAGGAGTCAAGCAAAAAGATCAAGCAATTTATCATTTTTCCATAACTTACTTCCTTCCTTCCATCCATCCTTATATGTGGTGTGTTGCAAAATGCGTCGTCCGTGCACCCTTTTCCAGATCATCTCTCTTTGCTCGAGGAGGTTCTCATGAACAAACTATGACGTCATGAACAAACATTAAGAGTGTTTAAAAAAACGAACGTTGACGTTAGTTTTTCAGGTAACAGCGATGAAAATAGGCCTATTAAAAGCGAAATTTAATTATCTTTCGTTTGGTCCTACTCCCATCTTTGTAGGTGCTTTGGTTTCGGAGGAGTAGAGGTACAAACACGCACGCACGTCATATGATTTTAGTTATGTAGATTTTTTTTGAAGAGAGTAGTTAGTGGTTGGGGGGGGCGCTAACCTGACAGGGGGCGTCAAATTACACTTGCCCCCCCCCCCCAGATTTGCTGGCCTTGGCCAGGTCCTGCCATTGCTGCAGCATATCGCCAAAGAGTAATAACCATTGAAGAAGCAATGGCAGAAGGAATAGGCGCTCTGCCTGGTTATTGGATTTAGAAACTCAATAAAGCTTTTTGAAGCTTTTTGTGTAAAAGGTAACTTGCTAGAATAGGTATTTTTGACCAGAATTGATCCCTCTTATGGTCCTAACATTTTATCATTGTTAAATTCCTATTAATATTTTTCCCCGGAATAAAAACTTTCCCCCTTCACAGAATTTAATCGTTAATTCTGTTCTTGAGAATTTTATGAACTGACTTCGGATTTTCTTTTTTCTTACATATTAACCTATCTAAATGATGTATTAGATAAATAAATAAATCGTTTGTTAAAAAATGTGCAATAGGACTGGAAAGGGCACAGATGCCACCAACATCCAGCCTAAATTGCCAGTGCCGGGAATGGAAGGAAGGTACCACCAAGGTTAGACCTGCCAGGGACCATAAGGTCCCCGGTGGTATCGCCAGTCATGTAGGCAAGGACAAACAGGCAGGTACACTACATGCAAAAAAACAATAAAAATTTGGTCACAAGACCAGCGTCAATATAATAAAAACGAAAAGATTTAGTAAAATGTCGTTAAAAGTACAAAAAAGCACTAAAATTTAAATCTGGACAAAAACTTTGAAAGATCACACTTACAGAGGTTACGTTTAAAATATGTTAAGTTGGAAGCACAAGTAGCCTCGTTAGAGAGACTGTTCTAAGGTTTAACCACCACGGTTTGCAAAGAAAAATTTCCAACAACTGGTGTTAATTTTATTTACCGTCAGCTTTAAAGCGTGACCTCGGGTTCTACTGTCGGAGCGAATTTAAAAAAAATTAGAATAATCGAAGTCCACGAGGCCATGGTGAAGAGAAAAAGTAAGATATAGGTCAGCTTTTAGCCGACGCAATTCAAGTGACTCAAGAGTTAAAATACGAAGCCTCTCATTATATGATTTGTTGCGGAGACCAATAAGGTATTTCGTAAAGTGTCTTTGAACCGATTCAATGGCATCAATATCACCGAGGTGGTGTGGGGACGAAACAGGGGTTGCATACTCAAGCAATGGCCTGACAAACACTTTGAATGCCCAGATTAAGGTGTTCGTGTCTCCAGAAGTGAAAACTTTTCTTAAAATGGCAGCTCTTTGACGAGCAATCCGGACAATGTGCCTACAGTGAGGTCCAGATTTAAGATCACTCGACAACCAGATTCTCAAGTCTTTAACAAGCCTGGTTTTAGGTAAACTATGTCCAGGAAAGAGGAAATAGTCGTAGCATTCATTCGAGCGACCAATATGGAAAATACTACATTGATAATTGATAACTTAAAGATAATTGATAATGATAATTTAAACTGAATATGTACAATATTCCTTCCAGTTTTCTTGCCCCTTATTTAAGTTGCAGGGAAGTGGAGGCAGGTTTGGGGAGAATTGTTTTCCCCTTCTTGCAAGTTGCAATTCTCTCCTGACTGAATTTTGTGGCATGGTAATGTGGAATTTGTTGTTTCACAGTGGGTAACGCAGTGAAAAATGGTATACCTTACAATTACATACTTTTTGTACGACGTCATTTTAATCTTAATAGTTAACATTGTGGAAATGCAGCCGGACTTTTTTCTGTCACAAGCATTGTTGTTTACTCCTTCCTTCAACCATTGTGTCCCACCCATTTTCATTATAGACTGTTGTCCCCTATCTATCTATATACTCATTTCCCATACGAGAATAAGACGACGACACTATTTGCTAAACTGTAAAAGTGAAATAATGACTATGTACTTCTTTCTCTTACAACGACTATGCTGCTAATAATGTAGATGCCTAACAGCAATGAAAAAGGCCACAAAAGGTGAAGAAATTGATCTTCAAACAGTGCCTTCCAAATAGGAAATCAAAAGCTTCAATAATGCTGACTGTTAGGCTAGAGTCAAATGGTTTCAAAGTTGGTTGAGTAACAATCACTGCATGTGCGATCATTGTGGTGGGCTTATCATGTTGGTATCAATATGGAGAAGCAGGCAATGCAGCCACACTGAGAAGTGCGATTTACTATCTTAAGAAGACCAAATACCGCAGACCCCAGGAAAGGGGGCGGACAGATTACCCAATGGGTAGTGCGGGAGAGGGCAGGGGGTGCGGGGGAAAGGGGGGTGGGTCCAGTGGTATTTTCATGTCATGCTGCACAGTGTAGTATTTTGCGCAGGTTTCAAGATGGAGAAACCGTAAATGCAGCTACACTGAGAATAACAGTGGAGACCTCTACTGAAAGCGCCATTTACATTCCTAATAACACAAAATACTGTGGGTGCCCAAGGGAAAGGAAGACGAGGGAGACCACACAATGAGGGAATGCAGGGGACATGCAGGGGAACGGGCCATCGTTTTCGTGTCTTGCTGCCCAGTAAAGTACTTTGCTCGCACATGACCAGATGATCTGGGCGGGAACAGCGTGTATTATGTTATTAACCCCTATATTATTAACACCAACTGTGTGAGGGCAGA
This sequence comes from Lithobius niger, assembly GCA_023313725.1. Classification (NCBI taxonomy): domain Eukaryota; kingdom Metazoa; phylum Arthropoda; class Chilopoda; order Lithobiomorpha; family Lithobiidae; genus Lithobius; species Lithobius niger. Next base: position 25,741 of record JAHWFP010196238.1, on the reverse strand, counting down.
GTTTTTTCTTTTTCTGTCGAGATTTTTTTAGTGACTAGTATTTTTTTCATCACCAAACCAAAAACATCTCGTTTTTACGTGTGTTTTTTGGTTCTCCTCCGTATGTGACTGTGTTAGTGGCTAATCAAAACTACCAAATGGACTACAGATAGGATAGAACTTGCTTCTTTTTCCTCGATGCCTTTGCCAATTTTGCCAGTCATCTCAAATGGAAGCCCCGACACTGCTAGTGAGTTAGTGATGTTGGCCAATTAAATTTATTTTTTTGTTCTCTTAAACGCAGTTATTTTTATTTCCTTAGATGGAAAAAAAAGACTTGTATGCAGGCCAGAGAGGAAGAGTTAGCCCAGACAGAAAAGGTTAATACACTAACCCCGTGTAGCGATGGCTGCTGTGATGAACTGTCCTTTAGCAGCATCGTACTCCTGGTGTATCATTTGAGGTGTTACTTGAGTTTCTTTTCGTGACTAGCGTCGACTTTTATATCAAGCACAGCATGTACTACTGCTTATTTAGAGACTTGAGTGTCAAAGCCTGGGTTTTAGTAATTAAGTCTGGTGGATAACTGCCGCACTGTGGGTGTTAATGTTACTTGCTATCTGGAGTTAATAATTAACCAATATCATAACTAACTAACTTAACTCTAGCCGAGCAAACAAATTAATATTCAAGGACTATAATATAAACTTTTACTCTCGGTTTAATGACAATTTTCAGTTTCAAGTACAATTTACAAGTTCAAGTTTGTTTCAGCAATAATGATAATATTTTCGTAAGTTTAAGAATTTCAAATAGAAATGAATGGGAGTTCACAAGAACTCTGCTTACAAACCAGTATCGCATGAAATTAGTTAAGTCAAAATTTACATAAAAAAGACCATGTTTTCTAAGTAATCACAATTTCATAGGTGATTAGAACCCTTGCCTAATCATTAAGAGAAACTCTTGCTTCAAATAATTTCCATGAAATGATTTAAGTGAATCGGAAAAATTACAAGTTTGCCTAGTTAAAAATATCAAAGCAGAGTTTTTAGAAAGGGACTCTTAAGGGACCATGAAAATTATGGGGAGACCTAAGTGCCAAAATTTATTGTCATCATATTATTCCAGAAAGCCAATAAATTTAAAGGTAAACTAAAAATTTAGAATTTTAGGGCTAAAGATTTTTGTTTCAAGTTAAAATTAGCTACTACCTTAACTGCCTGGCATGGCAATCATGCTGCAGTGGAAGACATCTCAACCTCCTGACGAGCGTAGTGACGTTTGGCTTTCTGTCTGAGCTATGCTATCGATGGAGGGTGACGGGCCTTTTTATTGGGTGCAAACAGCTCCTACTTTACCTAGCGTGGACGCGTGGGAGAGCTACCTTGGCTACGGCCGTACTGATAGGCTGAGAGCGTTTAGGATAGCTAATTGGTGGAGGCTCGTTTGAATTTGAAAAAGGAGTCACTACAGCTCTGGAGATCGATTTTGTACACGGTAATACAAATTTGGTATGGCAGCAATTAAAGAACAGTGTCGTAGAACAAACCCGGAGTTATAATAATAAATGCAAAAGGGTTGGAACACAATATTGCTAGAATGCTTTTAAAATAAATTAATGCCCAAAGAGAAGCAAGTAATTTTCTAATTGATTTGAAAGTAAGACATTGCACTCGGTAAACATTAGCACTGATGAAACTTCGTGAACGTTGATTAAAACTTCAAGTTTCCAATTAAAAAGCTCATAAAACAATAAGTATACACATGGAAATAATAAGGCCTATTTACAGACACTAACCTGGGCCTAAAAATAACTTCGTACAATAATTACAAAACGGCGATAATGGCATCTTTGTTGCGCAGCTTCTGTGTTTGCCAGTGATGGTTTATTGAATAGGCGTCGATCCAGGGAGGGACGAGGGGGACCGTCCCCCCCCCCAGTTTTCAAACTGAGGGGTTCGTCCCCCCCACGAAATAGGCTGCAAAGCTATAAATTAGCATCTATTTATCACGCTTACCACGTCGAGTTTGAAACAAGAAAATGTACTTTCATTTTCCCCAATTGCATGAATCGGGGTATCAAATTTTGAGTCATCAGTTCCTAATACAGGGTAGTAATGAAGTTAAGAATTTAAGTTGCAAGGCCAAGTCACAAAGATGATGGATTAACGGTAAATGGAGGATGTAAGCATATCACTGCACTGTAGCAAAACAGGTATTTTTAATTCTATAAAAATTGTAATTTAAAGTAACACAATTTTATGGTAAAAAAAATGAACATCACACAAACAATTGAAGCATATAAATTTCATTATTAGTCGCGTTATAAATCTTTAATTCGAACTACTTTCTGACTGTGTTTGCGTAACCCTACTCGGTATGTAGTGCTTGTGAGGCTTTTTTCCACTTCCGCTGATGTAGTGAAAATGTAATTTAGTGCGAAACTAGTCAAAACAGGAAGAGCACAAGCTAAACGAAAGATAAAGGAGTGTCCGATTTCAAATTACTTTGTTTGATTGTCAACGACACGCCAACTGAAGTGGCCTGATGGTTAGGTTGTTCTTGCTATAGTTATAGCCGAAACGTCAGATAAATTTGTACAGAACAAAACTTTGCTTTCCTTCCAAGTTTTCGTTAGTTGAAGTCTATACCAAACCGAGCAAAGAATCAAAATTGAAAACTAAGTTGCTGGTTTGCTTTGCTAGTAGCTCTTTTCCTCTTTTTCAATTCTCAGTTAATTCAGTTAATTCTCAGTTAATTCAGGAACGTCAGCTAAATCTTCCACCATTTGAAAAGTAGGCAACAATACTTTTCAAACCTAAGTTTTCAGCGTTAGGTAGCGTTAATTTAATAATATTTAAAAAAAAAATTAATTCATTAGGGAATTTAATTTGTAAATAAAATGTATAAAAAAACGGAATTTTGGTAACAATTAGGTTTTTACGACCTCTCATGCTAATGAATTTTTACGAAAAGCATCCGAAATTTGCTAAACAATGCGTTGCAAATGTGTCTTGCAAAGCCAAAAATAGATTCTCAAATAGCGTATAATGCTTCAGCTACTGGACCCCGCTGGGGGAGCTTACAGCACTCCCCCTGACAGCCTACCTGGATTCGCCAGGCTTCTGCTAAAAGAGCACATTTTTTAACAGTAAATTATTTTCATTTTCTCCCCCCCCCCCCCCACTGGATCGAGTTGGTTGGCGCTACTACTATGTCCCCCCCCCCACAACTTTAGAAAAATCTACGCCCTTGGTTTATTGTAAATATAAAATCAACGGTGATGAAATAAAACGTCTGTTTCCAGGGATCGTTAGGGAAAAGTTAAATCTTGCATTTAGTGAAGGTTGAAGACTGTTTGGTCCATTAGTTGTGGAGAAACTGATGTTTTAGTTGAAAAAAGGCCCAAGCGGCTTGAAAAAAAAAGTTCGAGGTTTCGAACTTGGCGGTATCCGATTTTGTTGTTTTTGGAGTTGGGCTGCCTCTCCACACATGTGAAGACAAGCTTCTTTACATGTCACCACACAGGAGATTTTATTTGGGCATCCATGATGGCCAAATAAAATACCAGCAAACAAAAATAGTGCACACAAAACTGGACTCTAAACTGTTCTAAACTGGGCTGCCACGCCATGTAATTAAATCATACAAAATGTCAGCAATCATTTGATTCTCGCAGTTTGTCTTATTGAAATCCATCACTGAGAGAAAATGCTATTCAAAGTTGGTCATCCATTTACTTAAATAACTCTTGTATAAAAATAAACAGGAAGTCGAAAAGACTCTTGAAGCAAGTGTTCCTGCTCCTGGATCGTTTTATCAAAATAAAATTATTAACTGTCCGCATCACTTGTGAGAAAAGTTAAAAATACAAGTACAAGTCAAAAATCTTTTAACATATCAAAATGTATAGTTAAATAGCAATGCAATTGTTAAATGATATTTCCCACTGGTTCATGTAATGTCCCGTTGTAAGATTTTTTTAGCCATGAAAATACCAAAAATATTCAGGTGCCCCTATCCAACCTAGCTTGCGATAACGGTTAGAAAGATAGATTCTATGTGTGCATAGCAGAAAATTAGCTCTATTTAACAATTGCCATCACTGGAAGGTGTAAAGGTGTACCCAACCTGTAAGTTGAAGTATAACTCGAAGACGGTAGTTGTTATTTTCTATTCGCAGTGCCAGGGAAAAAATAACAGACCATGGATTAACCTCTCTCATCCAGAGGTAGAACAAAACCCTTTTTAAAGAAAGGTTGGACAATAAACTCGAAAAGATGGGTTGGGTCCACCTATTCCTAAATATGCCTCCTAATGAGCGCATTAGTAGGTCGTTCAATATTAAAGGCGTATTTCCCATAGAGTGAAAGGCTGTAGATATTTGATAGTGAAGCAGTGGCCTTTAAAATTTTGGTATAAAGTTCTGAATAGGGAAAAACAAAAGGTCTCTTTAAATCTATTGTACCTTCGGCATGCCATCCAAGTTTAATAAAAAAAGAAATTAATATAAAAAAAAGCTCTGGTCATCCTTAATAAGCGTCTGGTGAATGGTCTACTTTTTGCTTTGGTGTCTGTTTACCTTGCCATTCTTCGCTAAGCCCCCCTCCCCCACCACCTCTGGGTCTTCATGTAGGTTTAATTGCATTGGTGATCGCCACTGTGCGTCCTGTATTATTGTAAACATTAAAACTGAAGTACAAAATCCTCTCATAAATTTGCTAAGTAGGGATATCCCCTTTTGTATAATAAGGCATTTTTATTCCCAGGTTTGTAACTTGGGGGAGATTTTGAATCTAAATTATGAAATCAGATTTCGTGTCAGAGATTTTGGATCTAGCTTGTTGGCCACTATTTTTAGCCCTGGTATTTGTGGTAATTCAAGTTAGGTTTAGATACGTTTGTCTCAAAGGCATGTACTATAGTTGTTGAACGATTCTTTGTTTTCAGGATGCAGGGAAAATATATGTCATGATACAACGCATTACGATCATCTCACTTGGAGCTCTTTTAGTTTTGCTTGTTGTGGTAAGCGGCTCTTTTTGCCGCTGTTTTCTTTTCATTGTATCTCCTAAAATATTGGATGTGCAGACGATTTCGAACTTTGACAGTGTATTCCTGTATGCCAGGAACATGTCGGTACTTTGAATACTTAATTATTAAATAGTTAATGTCAGCACATTCTACTATTCAGATAGCATGGTTGAGTCTACCGGAAACGGAACCTGGAGACTGTTTTTGAGCCAATGAGCGTGCTGCTCTGGCTTGCACGTTCAACCAATCAGAAGTGTTGGTGGGAAAGCACACATTTCACAATGCTAAGATATAAACAGAAGTTTGAGGCTTACAGGAAGCAGTATTCGTCACTCCAGGTCGGCACTTAGTATATAGGAGATCGCTAGCATGGTGGCTTTATCTTCTATCACTGCCTTTGGCTATGGAGGTTTTGCATTCTGCGTTCACCAGTGCTTAATTTCTAATTTGAAAAGTACCAGAACTGTCACTTGTTTGCAGGGGAAAGGAGGAGAGAGTCATTTACATCCCCTCGCAACGACAGCTAAGGGGTGTGGGCGAGTGCTGTACGCTGGAAGCTTTAAACGAACCCTGGAAGCTTTAACGATTTTACGTATTTCAACACCTATCCTGACTTCTGGAAGGTACTGTTTTAAAAAATGTTCATGCCTACATTATTTTGTTTCACCCCTTACTATTTTGATTTATTTTGGGGGACAACGTCCTCACTTGCCCCTCCTCTGCACCGCACAATACTGACAGCTGTGTCATAAAAAATATTTTTGACACACGATTTTCAAAATCGTGAAACAAATATAAAACGCATGTTAATATAGCATGGATTTTGCAACAATGGGCCGGTATAAGCGATTTAATGCACACTTTTGGTAGAGCGACGTCCGAGGAGGTCTTGAATCGTCCGAGGGGGCGAAGTCCTCGAGGATGTTTTGCACCTCCGAGGACGTCGCTCTACCAAAAGTGTGCATTAAAACGCTTATACTGGCCCATTTTTGCAAAACCATGCTATAACTATTTTATTACCCTACCTTCATTTCGTGCAGCAGCAGCGCCGAACAGATATACCGTTGTCGGAAGAAAGGAGTTCTCATATCCTTGTTTTCCGAAAGCTGAACAACAATCGAACGACAATGCTTTAACAGTATGCTTTGATATAACGTTTCAAGCGCTGTATTGTTACAATTTCCATTGTTCGTCGAAGGGGACATTCGAAATAAAGCAACAGTCCGTTACAACGATGCTTTAACAATACGCTTTGAACGGTCATCCCACGTGGGATATTGTGACTAAAGTTTGGTTGTAGTCTGAGGAGATAATATCTCATTTCCCTTGTTCACTGAAGGAGCACTTTGGAATCGACCAATAATGCCGGCGATAGAGCTACTGCAGTTGTTAAAGAACGTAATGTCGGAGGTTTAGAATGTAACACTGCGGAAAATTTAAAAGAGTGATCCAAAGCAGTGTCGGATTGGGCCGTCCGAGATCCCAGGAAACCCCGGGGAGGCTCCCACTACAGGAGCCCTAGTTAAAAAAACAAACTTTATTGAACAATTTCACATGAATTCGTATGAAAATTGCATTTTAATTTTCAGAAAAATGTTTTAAATTCACGCAGATTTCTTGTGCTAGGTTTGTTGATCATCCCACACTGCAGGAAATCCTTGTTTAAATTTTTTTTTTTTAAATGATAAATGAATTCGTGTATAAGTATTGCATCGCTCAGTTGCAGGAAAACGTTTCAAATTCACTCCCGTTTCATGGAAAAACGTTATCTTCCGGGGTGTCGACGCCCTCCCGCCTCCCCCCCCCCCCCCAACCGGAGTCAGGTGTTTTAAATTGTATCTCCAAGTTGGAGAAAAACGTTTCAAATTTACGCCGGTTTCTTCAAAAACACTAGTTTTCGTGGCTCGGACCCTGCTGCGGAAGCGTACTGCACTCCCCCACATCCCTTTGCCGAGGCTTCCTCCCCACCCCCATACCCCTGTCGCCCGATGCTAGTATTCCTGAGGATCCTGCAGTATATTCCCGGAGAGGCCTGACCCCTCCCAATCAGAACTTGATCCAAAGTAGCATATTGGTTTACACAGCTGGTCGTACTTGTATGAATTCTAAAAGTGTGCAAAATAAGTATGCCGAATAAGTATGCAACCATTGTTGAGCATTGTTGCAACCGTGCGAATACGGGATTTATACAGCATCGTTTTAACAGTGGCCCAGATGAAAGTAGGGTAATAAGTAATAGTTATAGCCATACTTTTGCAACAATGGTCCGCCGATAAGTGATTTATCGTGCGCCTTTTTCGCTAACAGGTTTCGAGGACTGAAAGAAAAGTCCGAGGCGCAGCCGAGGACGTTTCTTTCAGTCCGAGGAACCTGTTAGCGAAAAAGGCGCACGATAAATCACTTATCGGCGGACCATTGGTGCAAAAGTATGGCTATAAGTTTCTTATGACCATACTTTCGTTCTCTTTCGATGGCGCCAAGCAATAATGGCACTTTACCTAACAATATTTACGTGCATCCTTGTTAGCTACTTAACTATTAGTGGCACGTGTTTGTCCATTGTTGTGTTTCGCACTTCGAAGCTTCCATGAAGGCTGGCAATCGCATATCACCCGATTTGGGAGTGTTGGACCTGTGGCATAGTCAGGAAAGTCAACGAGTTGAGGGCAAACTTTTGAATAAAAGTAAGCCAGAAGGATTTAGGCAAGTGAGTGCTATTCAGCTACAAACTGCTAGGCAGTGTGTTGATACTAAACGTTCTACGTTGTGGGCAGTAAATGTGTACTCGGCTTGAACCCAGGAACATAATGCTCGTTCGGGTGGAAATGATGAACAAGTACCAACTAATTTTTCCTTGATATTGACTGATCCGACGTTTTTGAATTATTGGCTGTGCTGTTATGTAGCAGGTAAATTATAGGTAGCACCACTACATGTTCTACAAAAGTGCAAATAAACCATAAGTTTGTCGATTTACGCAAGTGAGTGCTTGTGAATTAATTCAGCTATAAAATACCGGCACTGCTTTAATACTAAAGGCTCTACGTCGTGTCATTACAGGTTCTGCAAAAGTCGCACGAAATCAACTTATCAGCCAAAACATTGTTAAAAAGTCGCACGATAAGTAGTTATTTAAACAATGCTTTTTCTGATAAAAGAGAATCGTGCTAGTTTTGAAGGGAAAGCATTGTTGCAACCGGTCTGATACGGAATATATCGTGGCGCCTTTTAAACAATGAAAACGAAGAAAGTACGGTCATAATTTTTATTGTTGATACATCACGCATCTTATTTTATATTTGTTATTGTTTTAACACTTATAAAATGCAAAAGTATGAACAATGTTTTTCTACACTACCGCTCCAATGCGATAGCTACGCCACAGCACAAGACAAGCAAGAGAAACTGGAAACGTGGGCCTAGCGGATTGCGACCACAGATAAACTTCACCCATTCGGCCTAAGCAACAACATTTTAGTTTTGTTACGATGGTTGAGATGAAATTAAATCAAATTCACTAAATGGTATGGTGATTTTAAGTTGGTTATAGGATGGACTGCATTTAATTTGAAAATACTCATATTTCAGAAAGATGACACTTTTCAGTACAGGTGAAATGTTGACCTTAAAAGAACCGGAACACCGTTCTGCCTTTAAAAAAAGAATATTTGAGTAAGCGGCATTTTCGAGTGCAATTCGTGTTATGTGTGTGACAACGGACCATGGGTAGTTGATTTTAATTAATATAGGATTATCCCAATTGGGTGAGGACCTGACCCCTTCTCAGAGAGACCCGTGTGGAGATAATATTGTCACAGTTCATTAACCGTTCAAAAATTGAAAATTAACTTCAAGCTGAAGTAGGATTTTTGAAACTGTAAATATGTATTTTTCCTTCAACTGAAATATCACGTACCAACATGTTCACAGCAAGATAACCTGGACTGTTCGCACTTCATGACTACTACAACTAAGTGAGTGCTCATTCAGAAGTAGAAGAAGTTAGACCGAGTGCACTCTCGATTTAAAGTCCAGACTTGGCAGCCTATCAACGGAGTATGGGGCTGCCAGCCAGTTATGCTTGCCTAGTGTGGCCTATATTAATGTGATAATTGATCCATTTTACCCTTTTTGATGTTTATCTCCTAATGTACATATTTTTTCGCTCATAATGTCACTAAACTATGAATCAGCATTTCAGTGTCCCCCACTCTTTTCCTTCTACTGCATCATTCGAATTATTTTATTTTAATAAAACTTAATAAAAGTAGCAACATCAGATTTATGCATAACTTCTAACAATATTTAGTTAAAAACGTGATATAAGTTTGGTATTAGAATTTTTTTTCCTCTGTATTTATTGCTGTGATTTGTACAGGTGGCCTGGAATACCTCATCAAGCTCTTTTCAAGTAATGATACAAATGTACAACTATCGTGCATCACTGCCGTGTCTAATTTGGTGTATGCTTCAAGTAAAAATAACAAGTAAGTATAAACGTTTTTATTACAAACTTTCGAAAGCATCGTATGTATGACACTTTTTCAGCTTGAATCGTGTAATGTTTTGTCACAGGTGATTCGAACATCCTTAGCTTCTACCACGTAATGACAGAAGCTGATATGTGTTTTTATAAGTATTAAATTTGGCCTAATCTAAATTTATTCATTGAAGCACAAAATCTTCCTTTGTTTGCATTCGAGAAGATACATGGTTTTCGCCACTGTAAGCAAATCCACCGCCTGCTGGCGTCACTTCCTGTGGACTGTGGTGAATTGTACAAGCAGACAAGCAAGTTGGCGGTCACTGCATACATAACCAATTCCGATGTATGGTAATGAATACAAACATGTTAGCTTCCTCAAAATGTTTGCAAAATCTAAGTTGTGTTTATTCTTGACGTAGTATCATCAAGAATTTTCGTAACCGAAATGGAGATGTATGCCGTAACTACTGCATGGTTTCAAGTGAGCGTGGAGATTCCACGTTCCAGCTATCAGAAAATGCTTAAAATTCAGTAACACTCAAAACCACGTAGCCACAAGCGCACACCTAGTTTGATCCCGATCTGATGAGTAGTTTTCAGAAATCACCTGAAGAGACATACAGTTTCAAAGTCTAGTAATATACTTCCGGAAGTAGGTTTTATCTGATTTTCACCTTATTTGATAGTAATAGATTTACCACCCAAAGGTGATTATTTGTGTATGTATTTTCGTACATAAGCTTTCAATCCGCATCTGAATTAGTGTGGATGACAGAAAATTAGAATACGAAGTTAGCTATTTAAATAATTGTGGTTGTTGCTCTGCTTGTCAAAATTTTTACAGAAAACATTTTGCGAATACTTTGTTTCGTTTCTCTCTCTGAATATTCGAATAGAGTCGGCACCCTACCACCTACTGTAAACCCTGTGAATGAACTCTCAGTTGACATAATGGGCAAAAGATAAATAGGAAAAGGGACAGACTAACAGTCACTAAAGTGTTCGGAAAACAAAAAATATTACGAGCACATAAAACCAGTCAAAGACGGAAAAGCCAAAGGCTCACAAGAAATAACTAAATACAGATGCAAACCTATTTTCGTTGCCTTTTGGACTTATATGCCAGACTGCCTGAGCAGGGAATCGAACCCAAGACGTTTGGAACCAAAAGCCGAGGTCCTACCGCTGAGCCATACTGACACGGCCAAAAGGAAACGTCCATAGGCACCATTTAACACGTGCCGGAATGCCAGACTGCCTGAGCGCGGAATCGAACCCAGGACCTTTGGATCTTTGGAGTGTTTGTTTATATGTATGTATGCACTTGTAAAATGCTACCTACGGACGTTTCCTTTTGGCCGTGTCAGTATGGCTCAGCAGTAGGACCTCGGCCTTTGGTTCCAAACGTCCTGGGTTTGGTTCCCCGCCAGGCAGTCTGACATGTAAGTCCAAAAGGCAACGTAAATAGGTTAGCATCTGTATTTATTTATTTCTTGTGAGCCTTTGGCTTTCCGGTCTTTAATCATTGTTTCACGTTTAAGTGTTCCATTCGTTTTACTTGGAGGATGGTGCGGCAAATAAGCGTCCCTCCAGTGGCGATTGGAAAGTGTTTGTTTATATGTATATGTGCACGTGTTAAATGCTGCCTATGGACGTTTCCTTTTGGCCGTGTCAGTATGGCTCAGCGGTAGGACCTCGGCCTTTGGTTCCAAAGGTCCTGGGTTCGATTCCCCGCTCAGGCAGTCTGACATATAAGTCCAAAAGGCAACTGTTTGCATCTGTATTTAGTTAAAACCAGTCAGATGCTAATGTAGCTGAGGCATCCTCTAATAATTCCAAACCATGGCGGCGTCCTTGAGGCCGTTTGTTTCACTCGTGTCGTGATCTTAAAAAAATAAACCAAGTATTATTAGTAACTTTTTATGTGTTTCTAGAGAAGTTCAGACTCATGGTGGCATTCCACCTCTCGTGGAGTGCCTATTTTGTACGAACGTTGAACTTCAAGCAGCTGCTGCGACTTGCCTGGCAAACGTTGCCACCGACAGAGCATGCCGGGAAGATGCCATTCAACTTAATGTTATGGCCGGTTTCATGAACTGCTTAAGAACAAGGTAAGAATGACCCATTAGTGTACAGTTATTTGAAGTAGCCCAATTTACCTCATTGTGAACATTGTTAATCTCAGATGCTCTATTAAGATTGTTTGCCTGACAGTAGTGATTTGTCACTTGTCCAATCTACATTGTTTGAATATTTTAAATTAATTAAGGATCAGTTACGACTCGTGAAAATAAATAAATGCAAAATGCGCCATGCAATGTATCCCACAAATTACAATAGCCAATATGTGACCAGCGATGACATTTGAAATAAGCCAGCCAGCTAGCCAAGTATCTAGTCAGTCATGCTTGGGGATTTCAGTCATGTACAGACTGGACATGACTTAACGTTTTTTAAAGATGTAGTTTTCTCCCCAACCAACAAATTTCTCCCCAACCAATAAAATCTACTACACAATAGCATACAATAGCATTGTGTAGTATAGATTGTGTAGTAGATTGCTGCGATACAGTAGTATAAATTGTTATTAGAATCGTGTCTTATGTAAAGGACATCAAGCAAGATAGTGTCGTTTCGTAGATTTAAATTAACTCACTCAACATTGAATGAGTTCTTACGAGTAAGTTTCTGGCTTGTTTTTTACGTGATGTTCGAGTGAGAAATGTTGTACCTTCTACTTGGCGTTGCCACTCTACGAATATAATGAGGTTATATTTAATTATTTTTAGTGTGGTTGTTGTTTGTCAAACGGTTTTTCAGTAACGTTCGACCATTGTGGTTTTGCCCAAGTGAGCGATTCGAGTGTTCAATGGATTTTCCCTGGCATTTAAAATTTTCTAAAATGTTGAAAGCATGTATGAGATGGTAAATGATAATTTAATTCATGTTTATTTGCCATTGTCTGCATGGGTTGGGCTGTAGTTTTGTGGAAACGACCTCCTAGTGGATTTTTCTATAATGTCGTAGCAATAGGCTGTGTATTCTGTAATGAGCACATTCGTGGATGGATTTCATTAATCTATTGGCCATCGTAGTTCCTACCGGTGAGTGAATCATGTGTTCGGAAGACTTTCCATGCCACTTAGAATTTTCTGATTTTTTGAGAGCATTTAAGAGATAGTAACTGATAATTTTAATTGTTAATTTACCCATGTCTGTATTGTTTTGTGGAAGTGTCTAGAATGTCTTAGCAACATATTACATATACTATGTAATGAGCAGGTATAGTTCCGGTCAAAAAAAACGCCCTTTTCGTTATATCGAGGGTCGTAATGGCAACCATGGAGAAATTCGGTTATCTCGAAAACTACTGGACGGATTTTCATGAAACAAAGACTGAAATACTTATTAGATTGTCTACTGTATTTCTACCCTTATTAAATACTACGTTATCTGACTGAAAATAATTGGCCGAGCGAGAAAAACTTAATGATATCTGATATCTTGAAAACTGGTGGATGGATTTTCATGAAACAAAGACTAAATTGCATATTATATTTTGTTGCTTAACATTGCACGTCATACGTATACATATTATATAGCATACATCATAACAATTAATCCAGTTTTTGTTTTATTCAATTCTTTCCAGTACTTATGATATATATATATATAATTATCAACTCGTGTTGCTCGCTCGGCCAGTTATATTTGGCTACTTACCATTTCGTGTACTACACATAGAAATATAGCTGATAGCATAATAGCAACCCAGTCTTTGTTTCATTCAATACTGTTCAGTAGTTTTCGAATATTTTCGTTCAGAGTCACATAAATTAATCATCCACTTCTTCCGTATAACGAAGGCGTATTTTTTGACCGGAACTGTACATGGAGCAATTACTAAAAGAATTTTCATTTTAATTACGTAATTAATGCTTTCAAAGTTATTGGGTTTATTTGGATACACTCCAGTCATTTGGATGATCTCCTTTAGGGTAAACAGGAGAGTGTAAAATATTCGTTGTTTTTTTGGTGAGAGAAAATGGGTTTACTAGTCCCGTTGGTTCGGGCAGTGATGGGGCATTGTAGCCTTTCAGAGTGTGTTCCCGGTTATGTTACAGTTTATTTTTAATAGTTGGCTAACACTGTAAAAAGGCATGTTTTTGATTCTTTAAATCGACAGTGAAAAAGGTTTTAGTGGTAGATAATTGGGGCTTGGGTATCAGTTCCAGTGAAAACTTGTGAGAAACAGGAAGACCGGACATACGGTGATTGTAGGGTTCGTTACCTGAGAGGGGGTTGTTACCCAAAATCCAAAATGTGGACATTCCCTGGCCTTAAAGCTAAGCAGCTCATTACTAAACTACATCTTGTACTAGAAGACAGTAATCCTCCTGATACGCTTGTGACATGTGCAGGATCTAACGATATTGCAGAAAAATCCCCTAATCGGATTGTGCTACCCATCCATGATTTCATTGTTTCTTTCCGTGCCAAACTCACACTGGCTAAAATCACCATCATTGGTATTCTGCCGAGATTCAGTAAGCAAGACACCAACTTGGATAAAAGTGTGTGAATTGTCCACGCAAACTCACTGCTCCGTAAACTGTGTGTGGATTTGAACTTTTCTTTTATCTCAATAGACAATAGTATCTGGAATGACCATACTCTTATGGCTAGAGACTTTACTCACCTAACTGCCAAAGGCAAAGCTAGACTTCAGCTAGAGCTGTTGTATCCCTAACTGGGGATACCCCCAACTTGGGCATTCGTCAGTCATCATCTGGAACCACTCTGTTATGTACCTTATTTAACTCACGTAGTGTTAGCCTTGGCTGCTTTAGAGATCTTGTTATTTTTGTTGTGGAGTCATGGTTTACTGAAAAAATTACTGATAGTATGCTTGTTGATCATCACTCCTATTCTGTACTGTGGCGTGATAGGTGTGGCGGGGGGGGGGTGGACTTATTATCTTGCATAGGGTGGATTTACCTCTTGTTCTGGTGAAATCTTCAGAAATTACAGAATGCCTTGCTGTTTCCTTACCTACGTACCTCACCACCTTTGTCCTGGGCTATCTTCCAAACCGTTATCGGGATTGTGATATCCTAAATGTGTCTGAATTCATTGTGCAGGCAATTAACCCTGGTCATCAAACATAGTACTGGGCAACTTCAATCTGTCTAGCGTTGATTGGAATCGGCATTGCGCTGGGGATCACCATCATGCGTATTTTCTGGACCTAATATCGCCCCTTGCTCTTTTACATGTAGATTGGGATGCGCTTATTTTTTATGTTCATCCTTCCGTTGAGCAGGTTTGGGGTCATGTTTTCACCAGGTTCTCGCTGGCCACATCCAGCTGAGCCGCGACCCCCCTCGACCACGTACCACAAGGGAAGGTGTTTTACCGTGCCATATTGTTAAGCTCGGCAAACTGAAGTTGAAATGCTGGCATCGGCTTATGTCCTGTAGGAACTCTGAAACAATTACTGCGTATTGCAATGCTCGCAAAAAGTATTCGGACTCAGTTAAAGCATGCCACAAGTACCAGGAGGTGGCTGCAATACGGAAGGGCAACCAGGCATCATTATTCAAACTTTATCGGAGATTAAACTCTAAGATTCGCAAGTTGCCACCCCTTAAGTCAGGATCATCCTTCATTACTGATTCTCAAGGAAAGGCACAGGTTCTCTGTGATACCTTTGCATCAAACATTATGCTCGATGATGGTAATCCTCTTAACCCATGTCACCAGCTTCTGGATCGTTTTATTTCATATCCTCAGGCATCCTTCACCGCAGATCTGGTCTTTCGGACTTTAAAAAACCAAGTAAATCCTGCAGTTCTGATGGTTTCTCTGCCTTCCTGTTTCGGGAATTGGCGGGGGAGATTTGCATCCCCCTCTCCAAGCTTTTTTCGTGTTCCTACACCGAGGGAAGACTGCCAAAGGCTTGGTGCACTGCAAACGTCATTCCTGTTTTTAAGAAGGGCTCCTCCTCTGACCCTCTCAACTATAGGCCAATAGCTCTGACGTGTGTTGCATGCAAGGTCATGGAATCCTTGTTAGAGACATATTGATTCCGTGCTTCGAAATGAATAACGTATTTCTCAGGACCAATTCGGTTTCCTCCCATCCAGATCTTCTACCCACCGCTGTGCTTGACAGATGGACCAGTGCCCTTGATGAAGGAGTCTCATACGACACAATATACTTTGATTTTAAAAAAGCCTTTGAATTGGTCATACATCGTAAGTTGTTCCTGATGTGGTATTACTGGGGACCTTAAGTCTTGGTTTGCTGCGTTGTTGGTTACCCGCACTCAGAGGGTGATTGTTGAGAATTCATTCTCGTCCTGGATACGGGTACCTTGTGCTGTCGCTCAGGGGTCTGTCTTGGGACCCCCTACTTTTTTAAATTTACATCAACGACCTGTAGTTCCCAAATGACGATTGTTATGGGTTTAAATTCGCTGATTATTTGAAGATGTAACTGAGTTGCTCTCCGCGTCCTGCTCCCCTGTCCTGGAATCCCAGATCCTCCATGTTGTGGAATGGTCCCGGATATGGCAACTCCCACTTTCAGCTCAGAAGTGCTGTATTTTCCATGTTGGAAATAAAAATGAATGTAATCAGTATTTTCTTGACCAGATACCACTTCCCTCATCTTCTGAAGTGTGTGATCTTGATATTTGGTTTTCCAGCAATCTTAAATCATCCCTCCATTGCAGGAAAATCTGTGCTTCTACCTATTCTAGATTGGCCATCGTACATCGCTGTTTTATTTCTGGTGATGTCCTAACTAAGGTCTGAGCATTCAAGGTTTTCGTGTGAAAACCTTGAATATGCCACCCCGGTTTGGTCCCCTTTCTTGGTTGGAGACATTGATCTGATCGAGAAAACTCAGCGCAGGTTTACGAAAAGCTTGCCAGGATTCAGGAACTTGGAGTATGACGAGCACCAGAAAAAATCAGTCCTGGAGCTGTTGGAACTCAGAAAGTTGAGGTTCGATCTAATTTTAATATACAAGATCCTTAGAGGACTTATTAAGGTTGACCTCCCCTTTTTTGATCCTGCATCCCGATCATTGAGGACCCGAGGACATGATTGGAAACTGGCTTTACCCATTACACACTTAGACTGTCGTCGGAACTTTTTCTCAGTCTGGGTTGTCCCTATCTGGAACAGCCTTAGCAAGGAGACTGTGAGTTCTGCTACCCTTTCTGGGTTTTGCCGACTCATCCGTAATGAACACCTTGACAGGTTTTTGAAGCGCCCGGTTTAGTCACTCCAGTGAAAATTTTTTTTAACGTTTTGCAGGAACAGTGTTAGTGTGGTCCACCCCCTTCAATCACCCTTCCACGGACGTGGTAAACATCATCATATTATTATTATTATTATAAGACAGAATTTTAGTCTTCGTCTTCAAGCGAACTTGCATGCTAATTTAATATTTTTGGCCTCTATGGCAGCCTTGAAAACCTACTTGAGTTCTCCCAACGCAGAGAGAGCCAGGAATAAAGAGAAACCAGGCTGCAAGGGCGGGCTTTGCTGGTTTGACCTTCAAATAATTACCAGTGTCGCTCACTAGTTGTTAAAATGTGCGGACACCTTCCTTTGTATGAAACAGCAGGGGGGGGGGGGAATAAAAAGTCTAGGGGAACTCGCATGAGGTCCCGGGTTCGTTTTGCGGGGTTTCAAGGCCGCGAACCGAACTCAAAACCTAACAGTTACGGATTAATAAAAACGCTTGCACCATAAGATTCACAATTCAACACCACGCAAGGAAAACACACTCTGACAAACCTATAGTTTCATTATTGCACTATTTTAATAAGTAAATGGGGGAAGGTTTACAAAAAAGGGGGTTACAGTCGGTTGAAAAGCTACGTCGTTAAGAAGTAAATGAACAGTAATTAAATGGTTATCGTTAATTCGAAGTAAAGGGGTGGCAATCGTGGGTGTTGAATTGACGGCGAAGCACAAATAGTTAAGTACGTACGAGGAAATTTAGGCCAGCGTCTCATGACGGAAAAAGTTCCGAGTATAGTTTGCTAAAGCTGGGTGTTACTAACTCAATGGCAAGACACTACGAAAATTTTGCGGTCGTTGCTTCCCCAGCCCCACGAAACATCACGCAACAGAAATATTGGAGGGAGGGGGGGGGTTACATTACGGCATCACGCAACGGGTATCTTTTTTAGTAATGAGTGACT
>JAHWFP010196236.1:81007-96327 GCA_023313725.1 Lithobius niger | reverse complement strand
GGGGAGATTTCTTGCTTATACTTTAGGCGAGTCCCGGAAAAAAAAATCCATGGGAAAAAAAATCCCCGGAAAGAAAATCCCTGTAAAATAGTCCTCGGAAAAAAGATCCCGCGGAAAACATTCCCCCGGAATAAAAATCCCCGGAAAAAAATCCCTGAAAAAAAAGATCCCATGGGAAAAAATTCCGGAAAAAAAATCACGAGAATTTAATAAGAAAGTGATATTCAAGATCTGAGAATTAAGATGTAATACAAAAAAAAAACCATCAACGAATGTGTGCATTTGTAGTACCTAGTAGCGTACGTTTTGATGAGAACGCTGAAGTAAGTGTAAACTGCCTTTGATCTAAAATTTAATGAACTCACGTCTGAAAGCTTATAAGGTTAAAAAGAACATCAAAAAGAAAGTATCTGTAAATACTTCTGTGATTTGCTATGGCTTCTGTGATTGGCTATGACTTGTGTCTGCCTTGCTCGCACAGCCGCGCTCACTGCGGCTATAAATGTAACACCAGGAACAACTGAATTGCACACACGTCCGAAGCACGTGGGATAACCATGTCGTGGCGCTCGGTTTGCATTTCACCATTTGCACAAGGCCGTCTGCGAGTGAAGCAGCAGATTTTAGTTCCTGTGGTTCCGAGCCAGTTGATTTAACATGGCCGAAGTCTTATTTCACCAAAGCAGGGCTAAGAGGCTTTAGATTCCTGGCACCCGTCTCAACTAGCATTGAGTTGGGGGGAACGACAAGCCATTTCTGCTTCAGTCGGCCTTGGCTCGAAAAACAAAATGCCTTCCTTGCAAGTTCGTTTAAACGCTAGTTTAATTGGCGAAGTGGCACGTACTTGACCTGCTCGTAACACAAAGGTTATTTTTCGCACATATTTATTAAGTAAAACCTACACAGCGTAATTTTTAACGTTAGTTTTCCGCAAAAGTAAAAAAAGGTTACTCGTTCAACAATTCTCCGCATGGGATCGCGGCTCAGAACCAGCGGTGGAACATGAGGTAGAATTATCTTGCAGTAACACTCCTTTATTTCCCGCCTAATAATACCAGGAACAGTCTAACATTCTCTCAAGTAGGAATGTCTTTTTAATATATAGAATTTTTAGCTAAAGTGTGCGCGGCCTATCTTGAGTACGCCGCTGAACGAACACAGATAATCGTTTGTCCGTTTTTGGCAGCAGAGTCCCTGTTGATATTCAAGATGGTTACAAAAACAATGGCGGCCGTCGATTAAAGCCGCCCCCTCCAGGAAGACGTAGTCGCTTGTAAAATACTTCCAAGACTCGAGATACGCCGCGCACACAATAATTTTTGGATTATTTTTTTATTCTGGGGATTTATTTTCAGGGGACTGTTTTATCGGGATTTTTTTCCTGAGATTTTTTTCCTGGGATTTTTATCCACCCCACACTTTGGGCAACACTGCCTCACTGGCTGCTAGCACGTGGTATGTTCTGGGTACAAAGATCTCATAGTGATGCAATTTTCAGGTTTTTCGTTTAAACTTCGACGTGCTACTGGGTGATGTTAGCTTGGTATTTCATACCACGACTGCAAACGATGAAAACTTGACAGGAATCCTAACAAGTTTTTGTTTGTTGAATAGTCCGTATTGTAGAGCCAGCGTCCGTATAGTTTATATTCAATACCAACAGACAAACACAAGGGTTGATGCTACATTACGTTTCCTGCTGGTGGCGTGATGAAAAAAGGTGTAGAATTTGTGCTAAAGAATTTATTTTCCTCTAGAAACGGCGCACGACTGACTGGCGTTTCCCGTTTCGAAATTAATTCTGCCACGCGCCTCACACAATACGTGTTGCCCTGCGTGGGGGCTCATCAAAAGTGTTTATTGTGGTTTAATGAACATGTTTCGTTTTCAAATTTCTGCGTGAAAACTAAAATTGCCATCCTGGTGTGTTATTGAACACGCGATTTTTAATTTTTAATAGAAGTCCAAATTTTTGAAAGGAACATATTTCAAAGGCATGTTTTGACCGAATGCTTTTATACACTTCTCATTTTGACAACTAGAACTTCACACAAAACTTCAGTTAGACGAATTCTTAAATCAGCTTAATATTTACGCAGTGGCTTGCGTACATTTCCTACATAATACGCCTCTAATTCGCGGCCGGTACTGTCTGTTTTTCAGCTGTTTTGTAGTCATCTTGCATGTGGCCTGGTTTTTTTTCTGATTGTTGTGTAGTGTTGCTGTTGCTATGACGGCAGAGTAATGGTAATCGCAAACGGGCGATCAGGATATTAGCTGCTCAAAGAAATTGCCTCAGTCTAAAATGTCACACATAAATCCCGTAAGGCTAAACGACTCATCAAGTTTTCGCCGTAGAAAGTGGTGATATCACAGCCAAAATGGCTGCCACCAAGTTTGTGGTCCGAGCTTTGATCACCCTAACTTAACTGGCAATCACCTAGGTGTCAGTTAAGATTGAGTGATTAGGGTTGGGACGGAAAACTTGGTGGCAGCCATTTTGGCTCTGATATCACTACTTTATATGGCGAAAACTTGATGGGGTCCCTTTACCTTTATAGATTTTTTTGTATGATATCACCACTTTTGTTTCATGGTGTTGCTTTAGTCAACGTAACACTGCAAAATAATTATTACACAGAGGCCAACAAGGGCAAGAAATAGATACACAATAGAAATGACTTCAAATTTAGAAATTCAAGAATGTCCATCAGGCATCAAAACTTGGCTTGCATTGTTAAATCTTGTGGGCTTTATTTAGACGTCAATGACGAAGTGAGTTAGTTGGACGTTCACCTGACTGCCTTGGAAAATACAACAAATTTTAACAATGCGCTTGCCAGTATTGGTTCAGATTTAGAAAATGTTGTATTTATTCTCGGCTCTCCTGATTCGCGGAACTGGATTTTAGACTATTGGCTTGCATTCAATTCGGGACGTTAGGCATAATTTAGTTTTAGTTAGTTTTTGGGCCACAATTTGGAAATTTGAGGGAAATGCGTTGACAAGAAAAGCTTTAAATAGGCCTAACTGTAGATCTCGTTGCGAAAATCTTAAGATGTAATCTGGGTTGAATTGAAGTTGGGGCATTTAGGAATTGGGAAATTAGAAATTTAAATAAACCTGACCGAAAGAGCCCTTGGATTTTAGGGTTTGATGAAGGGAGGAATAGTGAGATAGGAATGAATGCTAAGTTGGAGAAGAAACTGGAAAGTCCACGTTATGTGCAACGGTTTTACAATAAATTTGGTAATAAAATGTGACATTATTACTATCACCGATTGAAAACTGTTCACAAATACCCTGGTGCCATCTAGCGGCAGTGATACTGTTAATCAGTACAGCTTGCTCCCAGTTGAACGAAGACGTACCAAATTTCCACGCAATACTTAAGGAGGCACGTGGTTTGTTTGTTTCGTAAAAAGAAATGACATTGTGCATTCCTTCGCTTGATGCACGCGAGTACTACATAGTACTAGATAAGCTAGATGTTGCCAGATTCTGCCCATTTTCAATCGGTGATAGGCCTACTTTAAAGGTACATTCCTCCCGGTTGGCGTTCCTGTATGGCTCAGTTTTGCAACAGTACTTCAGATTCGTGTTAATGTTGCAAAGGCATTCATTTTCCTGTTTTTTTTTCCCTCGTGAAAAACGGTTTCGTTACATTCACACTAACCTGTGTAATTGTCGCAAAAGCTATTTTCAGCAGGATGCTCGAAGTTAGTGAGAAGGTATGTCCCTTTAATGGTTATTCTTGACTCGAGCAAGCAGAATCGTAATTGAAGGTGCAAGACTTGACTGACGTCATTGTATAGAGTCTTGCAACAGCATCAAAGTCCAAAAATAATTTAGTCATGACGACGTCAGAGTTTTCAGAGGAGCTTCACCACAGCTCGAAAATGGGCCAATTCAGACTGACGGCACAGCAGAAAAATGAGTGCTATTTATTCACGACGAGCATTTCGACACAGCTTTAAGCATGCCAAGGGAGTGGGGGGGGGGAGAGAAAGAAAAACCCAGATCCTTGGGGAAACAAATTTGGAACCATTTCTAAGCGCAAATCAGGATGGCTTTACTGTGCGGATTTGAGGGATTAAGTCCTAACCAGACAGAAGAACATGAGATGCGAAGCGTTGCGTTACTTCGTGCAAACAGGTCAAAATTGCTGCAATCATAATGTTGGTATTGCATTCAGGGACCGATTTTGACGTCTTTTTTATACCACATTGCGTCACGTTGCAGCCTCGAGCAGCAAGTGTGGTTTGGCTTTGAAGGCCCTAGACAGACAGAATTACCAACCACGTCAAAATTGCCCCAGTTGCAAGTAGCTGAAGTAGTGTTTGTCGATCGGTGTTTCTGCTTTGGCGTGCCATTCATGTCGCATCACAATTCATTCAGACTGGTTAAGCCAAACCAGACTGGCAGCTATAGCGGCTGCAATGCGACGCAGGATGGTGTAAGAAAAACGTTAAAAATCGGTCCATAAATGCAACACCAACCAAATGATTGCAGCAGTTTTGATCTTGTAGGCGCGTATTAACGTGCCGCTTCACATAAAATTTTCTTCTGTCTGGTTAAACCTTAAGGCTTAAAGGGGGATTGCCACCAAAATGACAGACTGCAGCACCTATAGCCATTTATCGCTTCTAGTTCTGTCTAACTCTTCCTTTCAACAAGCGAAGGAACACACAAATAAATGTCTTTTATGAAACAAACAAGCCGCATGCCACCTTAATAATTGAGTGTAGAGTTGGTGCGTCCGCGTGCACCAGGGAGCAAGCGGTAAAGTTAAGCCTAACGACATGACGGGGGCTTTTTTTCTATATATCGACCGTTTTGAAACGCAGATTTTGAACCGACAGATGGGCGCCATCTAGTGACAGTGATATCGTTACACGGTGCACGTGGACGCACTAACTTTACCCTCAATAATTAAGGAGGCACGTGACTTGTTTGTTGTGTAAAAAGAAATTTCTGTGCGCATTCCTTCGCTTGTTGAAATCAAGTGCTACATTGAACTAAATAATGGCATACGGCGCTATTCCACGAGCCACGGATGTTTGCCGTGATGTCATCATGAGTCAGCCACTGACGAACGAGAATAGCGGACATTTGGCCGTCTGATTGGCCTAGCCCAGTCACGTGATAGGTGCGTCACGGCAAACAGCCATGGCGCGTGGTATAGACGACGCTGCAACCCGTCATTTTGCGAATAGGCAACTTTAAGCTTCTGTCATGGTGTAGCATAGAACCTCTTGACGATAGGAGCCTGACAAAGTCCCTACAAGGCCTGTTATCCATAGCAGACGTGTGAAGGCTTACCAGGCTCCTTCAACCGATATGAGGTCTATTGTGGACATTCTGTTGGAATTACTACGATTGGAAGTTCCACAGTTCAAGTCCCAGGTTTTCCTTTTTTTTTTTTTTTTGGATTTATTGAGCCAGATTATGTACTTGCGATGGTGTGCGGCTTCAACAGATTAATTGCAACTAAATAAAAATAACAAATATAAGAGGCGATTCATATTTTTAAAAAATATATTTTTTTTTTTTATCATTTTGACAACCTTTTCCCTCAAAGAAAGTTACCGGTGCTTTGTGAAGTGCCAGTATCATCTGTAAATACAAAGACACGTGATTTTGTCAGCGTCCGATTCAAAGCAACCATAGAAGCAGTCACTTTCCAATCTGCACGAATGTTTGTTGCCAATCGTATCACAATCAACGGGTTCTTCCTGTGGTTCATCGCCTGCAAGTGAAGACGATTCGGCAGTTTCTGGAAAAATAAATATATAATAATCGTTAATGTTAACCCATCTGGTTTCCAAGTGCTCCTGGTGGTGTAAAATACAACATTTTGCGTAAAAAAAATTGCTACGAGCTACATATCAACGGAGCGTTTACGCAATAAGACTTTCAGTCGCCAAAAGCCATTTGTTAGTCTGTCGTAATTCATTTATGATGAATTTCCAGCTGCAAGCAAAGGAATGCGGCTAATAAACAATTAAATGTATCATACCAGGAGCTGCTGGAGTATACGCGTCCGTATACACTCCTGATCATGCATAATAACAAGGACTAGCTGTAACCCAGGCGTATCATACGCTGGTCTAGCCAGTTCCCACATACCTGAGCGAAATACTGTAGTGGGCAGTATGGAATAAAAAGGGAGGCCTACCCCCTTACATTCTGCCAATGTCTGGTCTGGTCAGATTCCCCCCCCCCCCCCCGCCGAACCCCTTTCCCGTCCCGCACCGCCTGCCCTCCTCCCCCGCCCCGGATTCCCCTATTAATTTTTGGTCTGAATATCCCCATCCCTGTTTCCTCTCCCTTTGAACCCCTGCTGATTTGTTTTGTTATGGAAGTAATTTTTTTTTCAATGGAGTACGCTCAATTGCCCGTTTCTTCGTTCTGATACCAAGCGCTATAAACCCAACAACGATCGTGCATGCAGTGATTGTTACTCAACCAACTTTGAAACTCTTCAAGTCGGCTAAAAGAGCTGGCATGTAAAGCAATATTTCGATTGTTACAGCCCACATCCGTTTGTTTGGCATTGTTGGTCGCTCGCCCTCTTTCATTTATACACCCTCTTTCATTGTAGTGCATAATGATAATGATGAAGTTGTGATATCCACCCAAAACCAAAACTGGTATAGGAGCTGCTCCCAAGTTTCCGGGTCGGCCTTTCAAAGTAGTGATATCATTCAGCCAGGGAAAGGCCGCCAAGGTTAATCCTATTAGACAAGTTAATCGCACCTACTAATAGTTAGAAAGTTAAATGAAAACTAGAAGATTGCTACTAGCGGTAGCAATCTTCAAGTTTTCATTTAACGTCCAAAGTATTATTCCGTGGGATTAGCTTGGCTAATAGGGTTAACCTTGGCGGCCTCTCCCTGGTTGAATGATATCATTACTTTGAAAGGCCGACCCTTTTTGGAAACTTGGCGGCTGCTCTTATACCAGTTTTGGTTTTGGGTGGATATCACAACTTTCATAGGCCTGTGAATACAAAGAATTCCACTGTCTAATAGTCACCTCTACCTTTTTTGTCTGGAGTGTCTATAAATTTTCTAATTCATAATTTTTACGTTTGCCATTGCCCAATTAGCCATTACACCAGCCAAATGGACATGGTTTGGCTTATTGCATGCCCATGTTTCACATGCTTAAGTCTATTTAACCCGATTTTTGAGCGCACTGGCTAACAAACGCTGATTTTCGTTCACGTCGCTCACTCAATCAGCGCATCCCCCTTCACTTAACCCTCCCGAGGTTAACGTTAATCATTCAGTCATCAACACATACTACAAACTCACGGAATGGTAAATGTTCATACAGTTCTAATATTCTGGTGGCAGACGAAGATTACTAAAACTAATCAACTCATCAGCTGTTTAAAATTACTCCTTACTTACACTAGACTGCAAGAACAGTACGCCTACATAAAATAAAATGTCCGCGTCACGTTATTGAGGACATTTTTTCTCTATAAAGAACACGTTCCCACCTGTGCTGACGATGTGCATTTTGTTTCCTAATCTTCTTTCCAGCAAAATTGTCCCTTTTATCGTGGTGGGGCAGATAATTCAGTTTGGATTCGTGTACCGTAAAATAAAAAGACCAAACCTTTGCAATAAAAGATAAAGATATTAACTGAACAAAAAACGGCTTCGCCAATTAGAAAAAAGCATTAGAGCTCGTATCCCCATACTCACAGCTGTGAAGGTACACGAATAAAAACGGATTAGAGTTCACTCGAACGCAACGAGCTATAATTTGAACTCCAATTCCAGGGAACAAGAACTGTTTTTGCTCAGTGGTTATGTCAGAAAGTGAACGCAGTTTATGTTTGAAATGTTTAATGTTTGTGTGAGTGTGTATGTTTATGTGAACTTTAATTTGAGTGTTGTACAGGCGTTTTTTTTTTTTAATATTTGTCTGTATTTGTTGTTTTATATTTTAAGTATGGTTTCCTGTGAGTGGGTATATGTGTGTTTTGAGTGCAATTATAATTTGCGAAACAAGCGTACTCCTAATTAAGGCAGTTTTTATTGCCTGTCTTTGTGTATGTATTTTTCATCCTTTGTAGGCGTTTTGATGTTTATAGCGTCTGTTTGCATGTGTTTTAGATTTCGTTCAGTTTCATGTCCGTGTGTATGTTGTATTTTGTGTGCGTGTTTTATTTGTGTGAAGTATCCAACCGTTGTGTTTGTTTGGTTAATGATGTACATGACTACGTGTGCCTGGAAACTGGTATGTCACAATCCTTTTTCCCTGGAATTAGAGTTCAAATTATAGTTCGTTGCGTTCGAGTGAACTCTAATCCGTTTTTATTCGTGTACCTTCGCAGCTGTGAGTATGGGGATACGAGCTCTAATGCTTTTTTCTAATCGGTGAAGCCGTTTTTTTTTCAGTTAAATTGTACGATTTTTTTCGCTTCCGTTTTATTGTAATTGCTTTGGTTTGGTCTTTCATGTGTACGGTATGTCCACTGTATACCCAATTTTGTTTGCGAAAAAACGAAACATTAGAGCCGAAATGCGTATTTCTGTTCAGATTCTGCCCAAGCTTTTTTCCATGTTTGTTATTTGATGACAACACACTAGCGTGTTTGTAGAGTATCAACAGATGGATAGTTGATTCTGCATTGTTGCAAGCAGATGCAGTATATGGCAAACAATCGCGATGACAAATCAACTAGCTTCCCGAAGCCTGCATTGAAGAAATAAATAAATCGCAGAGTCATGTCGGCCGTCCAATTTTGATTAGACTTTGCATCATACGGTTTAAAACTGAAAGATTAAAGCGAAAATCAAGACCATTTCATTTTGGTTCTCGACAACGATTGACTATATTTAATGGATCCGCCCCGAAGCTACTACGACAATGTTACTTTCCCCGTGCCCGAGCATCGTTGCATCTTGTTCGCGTGAGCTACAATCCGATCTTGTGCTCCTCGCCTATTGTTTCCCCATTGTTACATGTTGCAGCATTGTAACATTTTGACATTGTTAGCCCGCCGCCTCCGCGTCCGCCTCCGCCTGTCCACTTTTTGAAAATTCTCATGCGTAAACGAATTCTAATTCGCACTGCCTGCCGGCTGTGCTAATTCTGTCTCTTAGTTAACCAGCTATTTGCAAAAAACAGTGCATTCTGACAATTAAGTACTGAAACGAAAACCGTGTAACACTTAAGCATGTTATAATCTGCTGTTGGATGACAATACAAACAATGGTTACAACAATAATTTTGCACTTACGAGCCACTTCAGGGCCACGTGCTTCTAGCTGCAACCCCCATTTTAGAAAAAGGCACTTCCCCATATGACGCTTTACATGTCTGCCGAAATTTAGATCTGGCAACTTTCCCTTATGAGCCCTAGAGGTGTCTTTACACCCTATGAGAATTAACATGGGAGCCTGGTGATTAGCTAGTTACTAGTTACTAGTAATACTCAACGTTATTGAGGGCACATTTTCTCCATAAAGAACACCTTCCCACATTTTCGTGTTGAGGTTTTCTTTGTTACTGGACCCAAGACACCTGATTCAAACGATTTGCAAAGATTTCTACCCCATGGGGAATTTACACCAGTGTGTTGAAATCACGTATAAGTTGGTTTTAGTTAAAAGACATATTCTGCTAGTGAGCCGCCATCTGACAACAATTGCACTCTAACAATTAATCTCCAACAACAATAAAACGTCGACTAGCGTGTGTCTAGATAGAAGATAGATAATAAAGGGTTTAACGAGCGTTAACCATTCCTGGTCATCTGCCCGAAGCCCTAAGGCCCTGTGTAATGAACAGAATGGGCAACAACAATAATTTTGAACATAGCTACAACAATGTTATCCTTTCTCGCTGTTACCGGAAAGGTTCCCATTCTCGCACAAAGAACAACTTCCAGCAATGTCCGACAATAGAACAACTTCCGACAATAGAAAACGCAGCAAGAATTCAAAATCCAAGATGGCGCCCATGATGGGTTTATCGCGTCAAAAACAAACCATCGAATGCTAGCATTAAGAAATCATTCTGCCGTTTTGTACTGTGGTAGGAATTGTTTTCTTGGTGTCATAAATTAATTGACAATTTACGCTATGAACATTTATTTATTACAAATCATATTATGCTTTTTTATTTGCCCCCCAATTAAACAAATGCCCGTTGGCATTCGGAGACTGCAGTGAATACATATGTACGACGGATGTTTGTCTATTTATCGCATTATTTCATTTATCTTTAACATAATGGTGTCACTGCAGCTCCCCATTTGCCATGGGCCTGGGCAGAGACAAAGACAATTTGGGCATCTTCATAAGCATTATGCGTTGGTTTATTCAGTTCAGCATCTCTCAGCAGAGGGGTCCCGGTCGAAAGGCCGACACATGAAAGGCCAACGGATGAAAGGCATACAGGCCAAAAGGCAGAAACAGCTTGTACCTAGTTGCCATAAAATATTAAGCTCTTAAAAACTGCATACATCACATTTTGACTGTTCACTGAGCCCGAGGTTGTTCACGTAATTATACCACGCGCCATAGCTGTTTGCTGTGACGTGCAGATCACGTGACTGGGCTAGTCCAATCAGACGTTGTGCTCGTTCGTCATTGGCTAACTCATGGTGACGTCACGGCAAACAGCCATTGCGCATGGTTTAGTTGAACATAAACAAAAATGATTCTAACCTTAACACAACCTCACCACTGGATGGTTACAAATACGTCTACCCCTAGAACTACGTTGTTTACGGTTAGAACTCTAGGCTTAAGACTACTTGTACAAATGTAGTCTTTTTACACTCCTGTTTACTAGAAATTTGTAAACGTTTACCCTTATAAGTTGTTTGCAACACTACAATTCATACATCCTTTTTGCTTTGTAGCCTACGAATTACAAACTTATAAATCGTTTTAAAGCTACTACTGCAAATTTTTTTACACATTTAAATTTACGTTTTCAAACCTGTAAATGTACACATTTAGTAGTATAATGGAAGTTAAGGAAGCGCAAATGTAACATGGAAAAGCAAATTTGGCTTTACATAATTACCTCCTCCTCGGACCCAAAGATCATAGTTGTTATGGCAACTGCTTCCAACACCTTCATCATAATAGGAATTGTCACAGCAAGTGAACCCATCGGAACATTCTTCACCTTTTGAACAATCATCCAAGTGCAAATGTTTATTTTGCAAGTAAATTCTGGTTAAACTGGAATAAGGACAGCCTGAAAATAATAAATGGGATATAACCAAGGGACTTATTATATATATTCAATTACGGGTGACCAGTTCGCCGCGGCCAATACAAATGCTTCAGCTTTATATGCAACACCGTGCACTTGGCCGTGCACCGTGCATGTTTACATTCGCCACTGGGATCCCAGATGACGTGCAGGCAACCGGGGGGAGGGATAATCGTGTAACTGGAAAATCGCATAATTGGAAGAACGTATAACGGAAAACAGTATAACGGAATATCATCTAACAGGAAATTCGTATAATGGAAAATCGTCTAATATCCCTGCCTCGCTCGTGATGCCGCGCTCGCTGCGGCTATACATATAACATCAGAAACCACAGTTAGACGTTAATCCAGTTAGACGTTTATCCATTATACAATTATCCATTATACGATATTCCGTTTAGATGCTTTTCCAGATTTTTTATTTAGGCAGATTTTAGACAATTATTCCATTAGACGATTTTCCAGTTAGACGTTAGTCCGACGCCCCCATCAAGAAACCGCAGTTAGACGTTAATCCAGTTAGACGTTTACCCAGTATACAATTATCCATTATACGATATTCCGTATAGGTGCTTTTCCAGATTTTTTATTTAGGCAGATTTTAGACAATCAATCCCATGCATTAGACGATTTTCCAGTTAGACGTTCATCCGACGCCCCCAGGCAACCATGTGGTCTCGGAGACTGGATATTTACACATTATTTAATAGCATGTAGCGCAATGGCAACTTAAGCAAGAGCAGCCAATCGTCTGTAGACATCGCTCCTGATCAGTGTGGCAGTATATTGTTAGTGCGTGCCGTGTGCTTGAGTTTTTCACACTGCTGTATATATTTTTTCTTTAATTCAATATGGAAAAAGCTCAGGACTTTGACACTGAACTCTTCATCGAAAGGCTTTAAAAGACACCCTAGTGCAGTTAAAAAAAAACCTTTCTTCATGTTGCCTAAGATCTTGATGAAGTATTGGTTACAAGCCCTTCTTATCGCATGTTTGTATAAAGGATGCACCCTGAATTTCCTTCTTTTCGCATTCTTCTCATCCAGTGCCAAGTAGCTGTTGATTGATCCACGTTCATTTTCCACGCGTGATGGAGAACAATCGAGGGAAAAGGCCTTTACATCACCTGGCTACTATACAGGGTGGTCCGACTGGAGAAATATAGGCCTAAAATAGGCCTATAATAGGCCTAAAGTAGCTTCAAAGTTCGTTTAGAATCCAGGACATTATTTGTTTCCTTTTTTCCCATTTTGTTTCATTTAGAATCCATACGACATGAGAGATCGGAAGAGATCCCTGCCCACAAGCTGTGAAGGCCTAGTGTAGGCCTAGTATAAGGCCTATTTTAGGCGTATTTTAGGCCTATGTTATTCCAATACTTTATAGACCACCCTGCATATGGTCGCGGCGCATGTGGCAGTGTTTCTTGGCCTCGACGACCACTGGCCGCATGGCCTGGATGCTTATTGAGATGACTTTAGCAAAAAAAAATATGGCGACGTGCGCCGCAACCCATTCGAGCCATGTGACGTCAGCCATTTTCTCTCGATTGCTCTCAATCTCGCAGGGGAAATGAATGCGGACCAAGCATTCTGAACGAGAAAACTGATACTGAACATTTTTATACTGAACGAGAAAACTGCAGGAAAAACAGAAGATATTGTGGGTGCAGCCTTCACTACAAACGTGTTTGCAATATTTTATCAAGATCTTAGGCAACATGAAGAAAGTTTTTTTTTTAAATTCCCAACTGGAGGTTGTAAAGTCTTTTCATGAAGATTCGGTGTCAGAGTCCAGAGATTTTTCCATACTGAATCATGAAGAAAACAAAAAAAATGCAGTAATGGGAAAATGCAATCGCGCGCGTAAACAACATTGTCAAACTGATCACAAGCGACAGCTCTGGCTTCAGCTGCCTACGGTGGCCCTGAAGCCTCACTTCATTCTTATTTTATGCTTCACACATACAGCTGTGAACTTCACACATTTATCTCTGAACTTCATAGTTATATCTACGAATTTCATACTTCACACATATATCTATGAACTGCGTAGTATATGAACTTCATAGTTGTGATGATCACTTCATACTTCACACATCCAACTGTGACCTACACATAATTATGCAGCTATGAATTTCGTAGTTCACACATACAACTATGAATTATGAAGTTCATAACTATGAACTTCATAGATGTAAGTGTGAAGTATGAAGTTCATAGATATGTGTGAAGTTCACAGTTGTGTGTGTGAAGCACAAAAAACGAATGACGTGAGTGTTATTGAATAAAGTGTAAATATCCGGACTTCACCCATACATCTCGGAACTTCATAGTTATATCTACGAACTTCTCACTTCACACAAACAACTATGAATTTCACATATATATCTATGAACTTCATAGTTGTATCTATGAACTTCATACTTCGCACATGCAAGTGAACTTCGTAGTTAAATGTATGAACTTCATACTTCACACATATCACTATGAACTTCGCACTTACATCTTTGAAATTCATAGTTATATCTACGAACTTTATAATTCACACATCCAACTGTGAACATCACACATATACAGCTATAAACTTCGTACTTCACACATGAATCACGAATTTCATAGATATACTACAAACTTATTGGATGTAAGTGTGAAGTTTAAAGTTCTATGTGTAAAGTATGAAATTCGCAGATATAACTATGAAGTTCAGAGATATATGGGTGAATTTCACATGTGTGTGCGAAACAAAAAATACGAATGAAGTGAGCCCGCAGGGCCACCGTAGGAACGCCGTCCGGGGTTCCAGTGACCGCTGCAACTGACTGACCGTGGGGGTCAAGTGTGGGGTGTCACATTAACCCTAATAAGAAAGATAGAAAAATAAACCTTGAAGGGGGGGGGGGGGGGGCCAAACCATTTGTGGCAGCACCAGTGGCGTATTTGCTGGAATTTTGTTTGGCGTACTCGGAACTTTTATTTAAATAGGAATTCAGAATGGGATCCAACAATTCGTCTAAAGGTTCCCTGTAACGGAACTTCAGTTTCAACAGTTTTGTGTCTTTGAAACGTTTAAAGAACAATTTTCTAATTTTTTTTCCAGTTGCAATAACTGCCTGATTTGTTGACTTTACGCAAATTTTACGCTTAGCTTCGGGTCTTGCGCTGGCTCTTGCCCCCTCCCCTTTTCCTGCAGGTGTGCCATTGGATGTCACGTAATTGGTTTTTACAGAGCCAAATCAAAATTTGTTCTTAATAGCCAACTTTTTCCATTTTGCAACCTACCTGAATAAAGGCTGTACCTAAACAAATCTATAAAATTAAAACTTGGCATTTCCAGAATTGTTTCCTTCTTCCCTGAAGTGTACGTGGGGAAAGGGGGCTAGAACTGACATTTGTGACTTATTTTTTTTAGCGGGGAAACCGCAGAGGTTGTGACCCAATAGGAAGGGAAATGGAAAAAGGGCAAAATTTTGCTTTATGTGCACGCATTAAAATTCGTGTATGATGCTGAAAAATCCTCCAATACAAAATAGTATCACTACGGGTAAATGTTGAGAAACTAGTAGACATCTATGTATACGCTTGTATAACACATTTAGGCGCATTCGACTCAGTGTCTATTGAGTTTTAAATCCAAGATTGAACAAACGTAAATAAAAAATAAACAAAAAACGCGTGAATAGAGAACTGGGTGTAAGGTTGTTCTCTATTAACCTTTACGTTATCATGGGATTTGAACCAGCATTCTCTTGCTTTGGAGACGAGAACACAGACGACTGAGCTGTTGCGGCTCGCTTTGCTCTGAGTGCCCAGGGGCTCTTCACTAAGCTCACGGTGTGCCTAAGGACCAGTGTTGGATTGGCCGTCCCAGGAATTTGTAGATCCCTGAGTAGGCCCAACCACTCCCATTCCGACCCTGCTAGGTATTGGCTTTTCCTCCCTCTTGTTAGCTGTCTCCATTTGGCCACACCATGCCTGAAAGAGTAATGTTCTCGCGAGAGGGTTTTAATGTTCCCCTTAGAGGGTTAGTATTCCCCTGAGAGGGTTAATGTTTCCCTGAGAGGGT